>JAIUZE010023370.1:0-34493 GCA_022085475.1 Heliosperma pusillum
TCAAAATTCAAAACAACGTTAGTAAGTGCAGGACTAGTTATGAGACGTCTCCAATAACAAGTGCAAACATCCAACCAAACGCAAAATCCAAATATAAAAGCGAAAGAAATCTATTTTTTTTTTCCAAAAAGGAGGTACAAAAACCATCTTTAGACTTCTTTGAAACGCTAAATTAGAAATATAATATGGAAATTTTAAAGTTTTATCAGAGATAAAATCAAATAACAAGACATTACACGCACATAGAGCGACTCGAACATCAAGTTCACAAATCACGATAACAAAATATATACAAAACACGCAAAAACAAAACAAATCGAATTCTTAGGGATAGGAAGATTAAGATAAAGTCGGCAGGAAGATCTACAAGAATTCGACAGCACTAACTCTTCTAATAAACCAAATCCTCAAGAGAATGCAATTTAACCAATTTGCAACTCATCATTTTCAATCGCCAGAAATCCTACAAAAATATTCCATAATCACGAAACTTCGAGTAACAAATCCCAATTATTCGAATCCAATTAGAATCTACTAAGGTCCATCGGCACGGTAGACTCCACAACTAACAATCCACATGAAAGATTTATTACGCACTCTAATCTTCATAGTTTCATCAAAACTCTTACTAGAAACTATCAACAAAATATTTATCTATGGAAACATGATCGCTAACAACCACAAAGTAAAGGACTTACCATGAAATCCTTTAATCCAATTTACTTCAAACTCATTATCCTAAATTTACAATGAACTTTCTCATCCTCGAAAATCAAAACCCAATCCACGCAACCAAACATAATTATCTAAGAACCAACTAGTCTCATCCAAAGTCTCACGACAAGGGAAAATCCACAATCCATTATCGCTTATAAGAATTCTTTAATACGCCATAACATCCTTAATTCGATCATTACTACGCTCGAAACCTCAAATATAAATAGTCACATTAGCAAACTACGGTTCCTTAAGAATAAAAGAGAATTACTAATTCCAAACCACAAATGACCAATCACTTGGAAATCAGACAACCATTCAAATCATTTAGATCATCTAAAACTCACAATGAATCGATTTTCATTTATGACAAAACTCCTCAAACTTTGGGTACCAACTCAATTACCCTAAAGCAAAGTCTCTTTTAGAATCCACCAATTAGAGACATCTAATCCCCAAATGATATCCCAAGCAACCGATATAATACTCAACAACAACGAATATCATCTCGCTCAACTTGATTCCCAAAATAGCACTACACTAGCAAGCTCAATAAATGAAACCACCAAGAGAGTACAATACCACCAACAGATTCATTCTAAGGTTTAAATCCCAATCCTATTCATGATCAAAATCAACACGAAGCTAGCTAACAACCCAATCATTTCACCAGAGGAAAGACAATGACACCATGACATTGGAAACGATAGGAGATTTCGAGGGAAACACGAACGAGATAAGATCGGACGAAAATTAGAGGAACGCTAGAGGCAGGGAGCCAAAAGCTAGATATTGGATAGATATAGCCATGAAAATAGCCAGTCAAAGGAAAAGATAAGAGAAAACATTTTCCTAGGAATCAGGTTTAGTAGGAACTTGCATGAAAGGAAATGGAAAGGGGTAATGGCACGAGAAAAAGGTTTAAGGTTTAATCCACAAAATTCCCTTTTCAAACTCAGGGCGATAGCAAAGCAAATCATCTCAATAACAAAGATCTCTTACAAGGGACCCTCGTACCACAAATCATCGGAGTAAGGTACACCTTGCTTTAACAAATCGATTACAACCCAATTCATCCATACTTTCATATAACACGGTATCCCAATTTCGGAATTGCAACTTAAACATAATAACATTCTCTCAACTCCAAAGTTTGACACACTCCCAAAGGTTTCAAAAACCGAAGAACCAATAAGGAATTCCCCATACTAATCTCTTTTCAACTCCTACGGCCACAAGGTAGAACACTGAACAAAACGTCATTATCAACATCATATAGCCCACGAGTTCATTATTAACAAAGTACAACCTCAAGTCAAACATCATCATTAACGTCCCAAGGTATTTCCATCATAGATTACATCATCGAACCTCGCTCATATCTATAATCCTCAAGTAATATGGTTCAACTTACAACGAAACCTTACTACTTCAAACGAGTCTCGATACCATAAGATAAGATCATATCTTTAAATCCAAGAACTATAGCCAAATGCTTTTCCACCAAGCCTATACTCACAAACACACAATAGGAACCACAAGACGTCACTTAATCTCAAAAGTATTTCGCACCTCAAGATATCATTCAAAGCTTCCTATTTACACCAATTAGACCTATCATAAGCATGGTCTTCAAAACAATACTAAACTTCTAAGTCCAAAAGACTAAATTACTAATGAGTTAAGAAGTCATAGCCAACTCATTCAACCTTACACCATCAAATACCATGAACTATCTACACATTAGTCATGGCAAGCATCAAGCATAAAAATCATCAAACTTATCTTACTACCTTTCCTTAGAGTTACAACCAATCATCAATATAGGGTGAATTTAGATCTACACCATTTTCCTCAAATCACAAATTCATTCTAACAATCACTAATATTCCACCAAATTCAAAGTTCTTCCGACCAAGCATAATATATACCACAAACAAATGGGTATGGCATCTACAAAAATGTTACAAGAGGAAGGTAAGGATACCAATGGTAAGATGGAGCAACTATCAAGAGTAATTTCCAAGAGGCAAACAAGTTGGAAGAGAAAGAAGCACCTAGATAGAAGGAAGAGAGCATAATACAATAAGGATGAGAGAATTCATCGATGAGGAAGAAATACACTTCAATTAGGCTTGTCAATCTTCAATCTTCGGTAGATGATACTTCTTCTACATAACACAATGATCCACCTCAAAACGGTAGATACAAACAAACATAACATCACTCAACACAATCAACAAACAAGTTAAAACCTAACAAACATCAAGTACACCAAAGACTACCAAGTAAAATCCTTAATTTCTACCCATCTCTCATTTATTATTTCAAGGTCAAGTAGTTTAAGTTAGGGTTCACGTGTGTGCGTCGGGAGCGATAAAGCTCTGATACCAACTGTGACAACCCTCGCGAATGCGGAAATAAAACATAACAAGCATGTGATTTATAAAGCGGAAAATACGATATTTTAAAAACCTTTATACATGCAAGATAGAAATACGAGGAATGTCAGTAATTACAAACCAAATATAAAATACTACAAGAGACGTAGTCTCTCAAAATGTTAACCAACAACAAAGTTATTAGCAACTAGCTAATCAACGTCTAGAGGTGTTTCATCCAGGGACAACGCCCGCTAGCTCACACCCAAACCCAAAATATCATAGCATAAAGCCATCCAAATCAAGCAACCTGTTCATCCATGAAAAAAACATGAACGCCACAGTCAGTGGGGAGTAACTCCGGGTTCTCCCAGCCATATCACATTAAACGTACATAGAAGGAAATACAAAATTAGAGCATGCATACATTTAGATATACATGTGAGATACGATAAGGATAGATAGGCAATCCAATATATAATGGTAAAAGCATAAGAGGTACAAGTCTGAATCCATCATGTTATACAAAGACACAGGGAAGACACTCTTAGGCAACCGAATACGCTCACTAGGGCTTGCATCTCACCGTTAGCGGTATAAGTTTGATAAGATTGAGACTCGACAAACAAACCATGCCAAGTCATGTGATGATCACAATAACTCCAACATATTATCATCCATTCAAACGAACCAATACATTGACGGTGCCCAATCATGCAATGACCATGAATCATATCATGAAATCACGCATTCAAAGACGACGACACAAGGACGACATCTCTCACGGTAAATGAAACGCACTAGCACCGTGTGCATGGCAAGTATGATTAAAAGGCATCCACGGGAGAATAACCTTCCCTAAACGCATACACGATTCAATCCATTTCTTATATGTGCACTAATTTCCTCCGATAGGACGACAATAATAATACGGTCCTAGTCTAACCTTCCCTCTCGGAATAACGTGTTCCGATTCGACATGCGATAAACGTTTCGCATCCAAGACTCGGTCAATCATAGACGCCGAGTACCCCAAATTCGGTCGACATTCACGAAAGAGGCGGAAAAGAGCTCAAGCCTCATAACAAGCGGTACGCTAATGAAAATAACACCACCTCGCAAGTACACAACATTTGACGGCCGGGTCGATCAACGCAAAGCGTTTCCGCCTCCCAACAAACGTCGTGTTTATGCCCACACAACACATGCAATTAAGCAGTGGATACCTCCCGTTCGACATTCCAGCCTTACGAACGTGGAGGGGTAGGTAGCCAAGGGAATGAGAGTACAAAGACATAACAAAATAGTGCTCAAACCCGTACCTTATAAAACCGACTCAAAGTGGGGACATAGCAAAAACCGTCACAAACATGAGAAATAGGGAGTATATAAGTTTAAATATGATAAAAATGAGTCAATCCATGATACATAAGCATTTGAACAAGTTTATGAAGCATAATGAATAAAAACATGGATCACCTCTCCAAAACAACGTTGTTTGGAAACCAACGAAAACAAGGGTCCACTTCAAACGGTAATAACTAGAGTTCTAGACATGAAAATGCATAAATTCCAAATGGAGGTGATAGCTTATCCTCTTACGGTTCCAACGGGATGTCACAAGCCCAAAACAAGCAAGTAACGAAGGAGATATGATCATTTTACGAAAAGGGGTCAGTGCAGTGAAACTGCACAAGTCACGACCGTGACTGGTATTTCACGCCCGTGAATTGAAACTCTCTGTACGCTAGGGTTGGTATAAAGATCAGCCATTATTTCACGCCCGTGATGACTTGAGTTCACCGACCGTGACTTGGGTCAGACAACTCTATTTGTTATAAAACTCAACCATCATCAACTACTATCATAAATGCATCCCTCGTGGCTAATATTCATTTCTGATATCAATTCTCAACAACAACAAGGTATCATTCAGTCAACAAATCATCCAACTAACACAATCATCATCAAGAACAGGAATCCTAAGCTTTCTAATGGGATTCTAAATACGATTACTAACATAGAAAACACATTAAAAACACGTAAAATGATATCGAGTAACCCTTCACCGTTACCTTTTCACGTCTTTAATCGATTTCTAGAAAGTCTCCACCTACAATTAGATAACAAAAGATGAATATCATTCACCTTGAGAAAGACGGATAATTTAAAAAGCGAGAAAGACGGTAATTTTATTACCAATACGGATAGAGGAAGATAAAAGGGGAAGAATAAGACGAACTTACGTGAATTTGAGCAAGAAACGAGCGAGTTATGACGAATCTAAGCTTGGATGATTATGGAAGCTAGGTTTTGATTTGGGTTTTCTTAGTGATGAAGTAATGTTGAGTTGTGAGAATGAAATAGGTTAGGAGTAGTATGAGGGAGTATGAAGGAAAAGTCAAGAAAAAGTCAAAGACGACTTAAGACGGGTTTTACTTGAAATCTCACGAAAAATCCAAATACGAACTCGGAAATTCTAAATTCGACTCGGAAAATTAAATTCTAAATTAAAACTACATTTTGCTGAAAAGTATCCGTAAAATAATTTCACTATAAAAATAGGGTACACTTGCGGGTGTTACACTTTTCACCTTCTTTCTTGCCTTTGACGTTGATGGTCATTCCTCACTCTCTTGGGTAAGTTGCCTACGAGTATCTAAATGGCGAAAGTCGTATCGTGGAGGGGATGGTGGTCTTGGCTCTTCATAGTTGACAAGATGTGCTTGATTGGTGTGACGCAAGGCATTAAGTGAGCAAGTACGCATGTTTTCAATCAATGTGCAATGATTCAAAAGGACATCGTCTGGCATATCCTTAATCATTGTTGTCGCCGTGTTGTAGGTGTATATGTTGCTCTCGGTCTACATTATGTAAATCGTCAACATTAGAAAACTAAATAGTCAAGCGAAATAAATATAATTGATATAAATTTAAATAAATAAAAATGACTTACTAGCAATTGATAATCGGCGGCGGTAGGGTATTAATAGTGATAATCCGTGTAGTCAGTGACGGAGCTAGGATTTAAAACTTGGGGTAGCGAACTTTTTTTACTTTAACGTGTCTTACAAAATTAGAGATCAAATTTTGCAATATAAATCTTTATTACATTCATATATAATTAGCAATCAGGAATCCAATAAATACTACATACTATGTCGTTATATTTCGTCAAATCTAACAAAATAACAAGCTCTCATTTCTCTGTTACTCCGTATAACTTATAACTCAAGCAATACTTTCATTATTTAGCTACTATTTAAATTTTAAATTTGTTTTAAAGGTGCACAAAATAAAGTTGCTCCCCTAATTTTAATAACCCTTTCTCATTTGAAAATGTCTATATAATTTTTAAAATAAAGATTATTCTTAAGAGGCAATACTCGTGTATAAAATAAACTCATTAGTATAGAAATAAAAACAATAAACTTATTAATTCATCGGAAAAATGAATGACAAATACCGTAATTAAAAAATCTGAAAATTAAATTGAAGTAAATCAATTGATCAAAGTTTAAAGGAGATTAATGGCACGAAATTATATTCATTATCAACTTTTAAAAACATTTAATGCAGTGAAAGTTGTTTGGGAAGGAAAAAATAATACAAATGATTGTAAGATGGCTCCAACCCCTGACATTCCACAACAAATCAATCCAATTACACCAACTATGCTACTCACATTTTATGTCTACTCATTGGGCTTGTTAATATCTATTTGTTTGCATAATGTTCCACCTATTTTGGGGTAGCCGATTTTAATTTGTAAACCGATATTTTTGGATTTAGGGTAGCAAGTGCTACCCCTTGCTACAAGGTAGCTACGCCCCTACGTGTAGTCTTCAACGACTTGGATACTATAGGGAGCAATGCGTTGACGAGTGATTGGGGTGTACCATTCGTAGTACTCATTGTCCCGGCTCATTAACCCTGAGTATTGGCTTCCCCCTTGAACTGTTTTGCGCATACGGTTTTCCCATTGGATTATGTACTCCCTATGTAGTTGAGCATAGTTTGTTGTACTATTCCCTTGTCGACTAACATTATGCAAGGTGATAGAAGTATTGCATTTATTGGGGATGTTTTGATCCCAACCAAATTCTCGCATACACCTATTTGGAAGATGCCATTCCACCATTTCAAAGCAAATCATGGGAGCAATTACATACCATTCCTCTTGGTTCTCCAAGCATCTAGGCGATACATGTTGGAGGACATTTTGTGTGTATGGTACCCAAACAAACTCCGACTCAACCATTCTATCAAATAGGTCCCTCAACACGCTTAGCCCTAGCCTATGGTCTTTAAATGAACGTGCTATCCTAAGCCATTTACATCCCAAAGGATCAACTCCCGCTCTCATTTGCGACCCTAGTGGATAATCAACTCCTACCACCATAGGTACCTTAGACCGTTTAATAACCGGGCGAGCAATTGGAATCCTTTCCCAGCTCCAAAGTTGCAACAAGAGTAGTGGCCCGGCAATTTGCCAAACATCTTTTTTCGTAGCCTTACATAGGTTACGATAAAGACATGCTAGTACCCCACTACCCCAACTAAACTCATCTAACTTGGTCAAATCAGATAAAAGTGGCAGGTAAAGCAAACTTGCTAAATTTCCTGTCTTGTCCAGAAACAACACCGCACCAAACAAATAGAGCAAATATGCTCTCACATATTGATGCAACGTCTCTTCATTCGCATCTTGGGGTAGGTTTTGATAGTTTTGATGTAGCCATTTAAGTTTCAATTTACCACCCTTCAACCATTCACTTGACGGCCTACGGCCAAGCAATTGCTCACATAATAAACCTCATGGATGCTCACTAAGTCCCGTAACGACTTTACCGGTTATTTTTAGCCCCAACAAGATTTGCACGTCTTGTAAAGTGACGGTGGTTTCCCGAAAAGGCATGTGGAAGGTATGTTTCTTGCCTCCACCGCTCAACCAAAGCGGTGATCAAGTCATTGTCTATGGGCACATAACAAAGCCTTGATGCTCCATTAAATTGGGTATTGCTTACGTAGTCTAGCACGGGACCCGGAACTATAAATGTGGATAGAACCTTCATGTGAGTTCTACAAGTGAGTGGTGGACATTCCTTCAATAAAATTATTTTAAATATTAGAAATATGGACTAATGGTAAGTAATATTTTATGAAATCAATACGTAATGGTATTTATTACCTTGCCATCCTAAATAGCGGTGCTTCTATGACCTTCTTGAAGATGTAAAATCCTGGGGTCATAAGGTCCGGGATCCATAATCTACAAAACAAACGATAGGCACCAAAAGCACGAAACAAAGAAATTGATATTGAAAAAGTTACTTAATAATTCCAAGTTTAATACAAAAGGTAACACAAAAGTAACTAGAAATAATACAATAAGGTAACTAGAAATAAGTTTTTTCAGAAAGGTGAACCGTATGTGAATGTTGAGCATCAGTTGTTAGCCTATTACCACGTCCGGTGACAACTCCATAAAGTCCGGTTTGATGATCAAAAATAGTGACTGTATGATGTGCCGCTAGATGAATGTTTTCTTGAAGTTTCTTTTGCAACTTTTCAGACCATGTGTGACCTAATAACATCCTATCATTTGCATTCCCACGCCTCTCAACAAAATAAGAATTAAGGCGGAAGAAGGTTGCCTTCACAAGAGCGGTTATTGGCAAAAACGGAACACGTTTCAGAACACCGTTAAAACATTTGGAATTATTAGTAGTTTTAATACCATATCGATGTCCTCCATCATGGCATAAAGACCATTTGCTAGGTGGAATGATCTCAAGTAAAGCTTTTGCACTAGGGTTCATTTCTCCAATTTTGGCCATCCCTCTATTAAATCTTTTCAATTGTTCTGCACCAGCGGTTGAAAGAAAAGCTAGCTTTACTTCGTTACTTTTGAATTTCGTGTTAATGTTTGACGCATGATGTCTAATACAACATCTATGATAGGCATGTGGTTCCACCCAATCAACATTATTCATTGCCCGCATAATACCAACATGTCTATCAGAGATCACACATAGACCCTCTCTTCTCGTGACTAAACGTCTAATGCAACCCATAAACCATCCCCAAGTATCTACTTTCACAATCAACAATGCCAAATGCTAATGGAAAGATTTGGTCATTGGCATCAACTCCAATGGCAATCAAAAGGACCCCTCTATATTTTCCATTCAAATGAGTTCCATCGATTGTTATAAGTGGCCTACAATGCTCAAAACCCCTAATAGAAGGTCCAAATGCCCAAAAAACACGATCAAATTGCTCCTCGTTTTCCTTTCCTGTCCTTTTATTCCCAAATTCAACAACGGTACCCGGATTTGCCTCTTGCAAAGCACGAAAGTATCGAGGGAGGTACGCGTATGACTTCTCCCAATCACCATACAAATCTGCCATAGCACGTTGTTTTGCATGCCATATTTTCATGTAAGAAGGTGTGAAATTGAATTGAGTGGTCATTGAGGCTCTAAGTAAAGAAATTTTAGCTCCCCAATCCGCTTCAACAAGTGTCCTTATGTGTTTGGCAATGAAGGATTTATTTAAGTTAGGATGATCAATGGGAGGAGCATCAACAACACAAGAAGGTAAATGCGGACCTTTGTAAGTGACTATAGTAAAAGCATCTTTAGTGACATCTTTTTTAGATGCTCTTAATAAGGTCCACGTGCAAGGAGTTGGCTTTCTACCACATTTGTATGTAACTGTGATAGATTTTGATTCCGCGGTTCGAAAAACTTGATTCCTCTCGATATGATATTGTCGGACAAATTGTGATAAAATAAGTTTGTTGTTAAACCTTTGACCAACACAAAATTCTCCACCTTTAACAAATTCAACATAGACCCCGTCTATCCATCTATTAACAAATTGTTCGTTAATAGCATGAAGTCTAGTAAACTCCCCACTATGAACGGAAGGTGTAATAAGATCATCATCATCATCATCATCATCATCATCCACCTCATTTATCAAAATATTGTCCTCATTTTCTTCAAACTCACCCTCATTTAGATTTACATCATATTGATGTTGATCAACATTATTCGCACTTAAAGAGACACAAAACATGGGATCCTCTCCCCTCATTACTTGACTTAGCATGTTTGTAAAAGTTAAATTACTTTCAACGGAGGAAGGATTAGGAATCAAATTAGATGGTTGGATTGGTGTCAAGTCAATAAACAAATCCATAGAGGCCGCATTTGAATGATATACACTAGCCCATAACGCCCTTAAACCTCGGGCATTATCTAAAGACAACAATTTATACCCTTTTACACTAGGATACTTCTTCTTAGTTTTCAAAGCAAGTTCACTACCATCAACCTCTAATTCATCACAAATTAAAGAACAAACTTCATTACAGCATTGATTGCTACTAACAAACACAAAAAATTGTTCCCCGCCTTTATAAGCTACATTTTCTCCTTCAACCATTATCTCACCATTACAATAACAACACAAAGGGTAATTGATTTTCTCCATTTCAATTTTTTCACAACAAAGCAATTGATTAAAACAACCTAAGCAAAGAAAAATAGCTATGAAATCAACTACATAAACCGAAATTTACCTAATATGCAAAAGGGGGAAAATACATATAATCAATTATAAATTGAAATCTAATTGCAATGAACAAGAGTTTATTAATAGTAAAGGAATGTCATTACCTTATAGTGTGGTTGAAAGAAATGAAGGAGTGATTTGGGTGGATTGGGATTAGAGAGTGAGAAATTCGATTTTTAGGGTTTGAGGTTTTGGGGTTTTTTTTTCTAATTTTGTCGACTAAATGAATGGGGAAAGGGGGGCTGCTTTGTTTTGTGATAGCTGCTGTAGCATCTTGCTCTCCGGGAGAGCGAGAAGATGTTGAATTCAGTAACTTCTCGCTATGCGGGAGAGCGAGAAGGTGAAGAACGCCAATATTAGATTGGCAGAAGGTTTTGGAATTTGACACTGAAGCATCTCGCTCTCCCGGAGAGCGAGATGGATTAAAATTTAAAAAAAAATGCGGAAATTGAACACGTGGACCCATTTTTGGTAAATAGTTTCAAACGCGCTTTATTTTGGTAAATAGTTGTAGGACGGGCCCTAGTTTAGCAAAAAATTCAGAAAACCCCACCTTATTCTGGTTCAAGAACCGTTTTATTGCATTTTGCTTGTCTGGATTATTCATGCCTCTAATGTTCCAAAAACCGCAACTACCCATTTTCAGATTGCATGCCACTAGATTCTCTTTTTTCCTTACCATTATGGAACACACATTCTTTCTGCTTCTGCACAGACTTATTAAGTGCCTCCATAAAAGTTAGCCCTCTAGGCGTGAATATCCTCCTCTCCCCCTTGTCATTCGTCATCATTCGAGATAGAATTCTTCCGGGTATGGATTGTTCTGGTTCAACCCTTGTTTG
This sequence comes from Heliosperma pusillum, assembly GCA_022085475.1. NCBI lineage: Eukaryota > Viridiplantae > Streptophyta > Magnoliopsida > Caryophyllales > Caryophyllaceae > Heliosperma > Heliosperma pusillum. Next base: position 11,525 of record JAIUZE010023370.1, read on the forward strand.
CTTTACAAAAGGAGTAGTTACCTCAGTTGTCACACCAGTTATCCTTTGATTAATGTACGTTTTAACTTGAGCAGGCAAGGGTACATTCTTTCCCGTTCCTTTCCTTTAAGGCTCCAAACTCTCTTTGGATTCTGATGTTGTTTACATTTCTTGCAATTCTTAGTTAAGTGTCATATTCCTTTACAAGCTGAGCAAGATAAAGACAGCCAGTCATACTCTACTCAAATGCACTGATTTTTTATCATTCTCATCAACAACATAATTACTGACCAATTTCCACCTCCACCATTTTTATCATACTATACTCGAATGCACTGATTTTTATCATTCTTGATGAAACTCCCAATTTCACCACTGATTTTCCTTTGGCAGTCATTCCCCCAGAAATTCACATCTAGTCCATACATCTTAATCCATATAGGTACCTTTTTCACGTCATGTTTACTCAATTCAGTATGGAGTTTCCATTCACTAACAATAACGGGTTTATTGTCACAACTCAGATGGTCATTTTTCAACACCCCATGTTGTTAATCTTTCGTTTTAAACCTCATCATAAAGATATTATTTGACATAAATGATATCTTGTCAACACCGTAACTTTGTCGTACTCTCCTCACAAAACCACTAATAACATTTGCCCCTAAAATGTAGCAAAAAACAAAGATTGACCAAAACATATACTTCCTCGACTTCAAGAATGGAGTCTACATCTGACTCAAAATTGAGAACATTAAAACTAAGCTTTCGATTTTTATTAGAATTACTTCATTTATTACGAGATATAGTATAATCTACAACTTGTTTTTGTGATGAATTTGGACTAGGATTATTAACGCAATCTTCTTTCGAGCATTGCTTGCGAAAAAATATAATGTTCAAAGAAAGCTTAGAACTTCTCTCTCTAGTTCCTCTCTCATCTTGGCATGTCTTCCAAAATCTCATCTTTTAAAGTTGACATCATTCACACATGTTCACACATAAACATAAAGATATGCAAAATGAAGGGAATATGGCTAACGTAGTAACGTACATGGCTTACCGTCAAAATGATGTGTGTTATGATCAAAATCATGCAAACACAACCCACTATTAGAGCGAATTTCACTAATTATACATTATTTCCTCCAGTTTTTTATCTTTCCATTTCTCCATTATATGTGGAGAGTATTTTATTTAAGTGGGAAAAAGAAAATGAGGGGAGTAGTTTTTAATGGTGAATAAAACGGCGTACACTCAAGAGTCTGAGACTCATCAACACACAATTATATACGATTTAAATAGGGATACACACAGCGGCGAACCATAAGGTAGCAAGGCCGTAAGGGTAGCGGCCGCTACCCCAAGCCCGGAAAAATAAATGAGAAAGGCGACTTTTTGCTACCCCGTACATGCCTAGGACTACAGAATATTATTTAGTAAAAGCGTAATAGTGGCAGTAAGATGACAGTGCTAAAGTGGTAGAGTTGTGAGCTTAATCATACTCATCTAAACCACCCGTGATCAAACCTCCTAAGAATTTTAATCATTTATTTACCCATTTTATTCTTTATAAGTGCTATTGTAATTAAAAGACCCATTTTATTCTTTATAAGTGCTATTGTAATTAAAAGTAAACAAATAATTGAGACGAATAATATAATTTATTTTTTAAATTATAAGTTGTCGCACTTTTATTAATAACAATTGTATACGAGTTGTTCACGTATTGGTCATCCAAAGTGCTAAACTATTAGGATTTAGGGCCCAGCCGCAATAAACAGTTTCAAAACAATAAGCATGAAAAAAAAAACTTTTCAAACTAAAAAAAAGTTATTTCAAAAAAAATATTATGTTCACCCGTGTTCCCTTCTTTTAAACTTTTTCTTTTTGTCGCCCGAAAATTACTAATATCGCCCGTCTAAATTACTTAATTACCCTTCTACAATTAATACACTTCCGTAATCACCCTTCTAAAGTCAATACTCTATTGCAAATAAATTAAACATAAGTTCGCCCTTCTTCTCCATTTCTTCACCAGACTGAATTCCTCCATTTGACGCGGCGGTGACGATAACGATAACGTGACGATGACAACGACGACGACGACAACAACAACAACAGCAATGATAAATTCCTCTCTTTAATTTTAATAAATCGTTTACTTGATATATGGTGATTGGGTGTAAAATCAATAGAGGAATAGCAAATAACACATTTTACGACCAAATTTCCCTCAATATGGAAATTCATGAATGAATTGGAGTGGAAATTTATGCAACAATCTTTAAATAATATACGGAAACCAACCAACAATGTATCAGATTCGTGTAGGGTACACAAATTGATCATGGAGCTCTCGTGTAAGTCATACGCCGTCGCCGTGCATAGGTCGTGTAATGTACACGATGCAGCCGTGGATTAGACGTGTCAAGTACACGTCGTCGTCGTGCATAGGTCGTGTACTCGTGTGTTCTACACGACTAATTGGTGGTTGTGTCGTCTAGGAAACACGAACAGGCGACGGTTGATGTCGTGTATAGGGCACGATTTAAGCATTGTTTTATCCTTCAAACACGCACAAACACTCCCCCCACCCCATAATGGTCACCAGATGGAGGAACTAGGAGACGGCAACGAAGTCCAAAAGTTCAGTCAAAAGTACAGTACAATTTGAAAGTTCAGTCCGAAAGTACGGTCGAAAGTTCAATCCATGTAAGGAATAAATGAAAATTGAAGATGGTTTGGTTCCATGTCTGCAAAAATTGAAGAAAGTGTAGTATTGAATCCGATTAATTTACCTCGTTCTTCGCTTTTGAATTGTCCTTGTTCTTCGCTTTTGAATTGTCCTTGTTCATAATTGAAAATTTTAAATTTAGATAATTAAGTTATGAAGTTTGGAGATAATATAATTGGAAAGTCAAGAGATAAAATAGGCCAAGGGTAGAATTGGAAAGTCAATGTCTTATTTCGGGCGATATTAGTAAAATACGGGCGACAAAAAGCAACTCCCTTCTTTTACCAAGAGGAAATGTTAAAAAAAAATTCGCTACCTCATATATAAAATTCTGGGTTCGCCCCTGGATACACATAACATAATTAATATTATGTAATTAAGAGAAATAAATATATATATATATATATATACACAGTATCTTTTTATTTTAGCAACATAAATATGGTAATCGTGTTATTAAGTCGCTTTTAGGATGGTTTATATTTAAAAAATGCAGGATGTACTTAACAAAACTAAAATACATAAAATTCTTATAAACATAAAATAACAAAGAAGTAATAAATAAATACAATAGCTACAGAAAAATATAGAGAACGATCTTACATTACATTTATAGGAGACCATCTTGTATTATATTGAAAAGAGATCGTCTCACATTATTTTAATAGCCATAATAGGAGATTGCCGGAAAAAAAATGAAAAATAGAAAAGGGAATCATATGTTATAAATTACGAAGTATGATGGATCAGAGGCAGTGGCGGACCCAGAGCTTTTATTATGGGAGTGCACAATTGAAAAAAAAAATTCAAAGATATAACAAAATACTTATATATTAAACTTCGTCTTACATAGTAAAAAAAACATGTCACGAAAGATTACAAATACTAAATATTTAAAGTCATACGACGAGATTTCATGTTTTGAAAACGCTTCAATATATCATCATCCTTAACTTGCACAAAAAAATATTTCTCGATATATGTAACTAAACAATGATTCAAGAGTGGATTACCCATGCTATTCCTCAACTTGTTCTTCACAAATGTCATAGAAGAAAATAAACTTTCAACACTTGTCGTCGCCACTGGGAGTATCAACACAAGCTTTAGAAGCAAATAAACAAGTGGATAACAAACATGTTTGTTTGTTTCAACAAGCAACATAGAAAGCTCACTAAGATTCTTCACTTGTTGAAATCTTGAATCTTGTTTCATGTCACTAAGATAAGTATCACACTACAAGAAAATCGCTCGTTACCGACTGAAAAATAGCGTCCGACACAAAAACGGTCGGCAAAAATCATTACCGACCGATATTAGTCGGTATAATATATTGTGGACGGTAAATAACCGACCGGAAAAAAATCGGTCGCTAAATTGAAATTTTCAGTCGGTATACCAAAAATTACCGACCGCTTTACTATATTTACTGTCCAACATTCAGTCGGTCGGTACCCATTTGCATATTAGGTCAGACAATCCCTTTCCTCCCTTTCTCATTCTATTCGTTCTTTCCAGGGAAAAAAAAATTAACACTCCCTTTTCTCCCTTCACTCATTCAATCGACACCACCGTCTCACTGCTGACCCGACATCCCTATCTTCTCCTTCATGCCGCCGCGCCGCCGCCACCTTTCTTCCTCTTCTCATGCTCTTTTACATCCAAGGTTTGTTGAATTTAATTTTGTGTTATTTTTTTATTGTTTGAGACTTAAATTAGTCTTACTTTCAAGAATTACACGTCTTATATTGTTAAATTGTTGGGTAATTGATTACTTATTGTTAGAATTAAGATGAAGTAAGTTAGGGTTTATAGGATTTGGGAATTTTTGGCATTTAGGCAAAAATTTGTTGCTTTTTTTATTCAAATAGTATTGATTGTTGCTTTTAAGCTTTAAAACAGTCTTGTCTACTAAAATTACACTTATTTACCTGTTCCAATATTCGGTATTAGATTATTTGATGCAAAATTGAGGATTAAGCAAGTTAGGGTTTGCAATATTAGGGGATTCATGGGTAATTCGATTTGTGGTTTAATTTATTGTTTAATTTGTTATAGAGTATGTTTGTTATACATGGTAGCTACCTTTTGATTGTTTTTTTGAACTGATATAGTAGCCATCTTTAGATTTTAATACTCTGACCAATCTTTTTATGTTATACTGAATTGCATCACTATAGAAACTATGTTTTGGATGTTGAGAAAATGGATATGGAAATCGATTTATCCAATCTTGGAACCGTGACCATTATGTTTGCTATTTCACATTTCTACTAGACTATCTAATTACTCTTGTGTAGTTGGTATACAAACTAATGTTGTTATTCACTATTGTTTAGGTTTGTAAAATTCTCGAAAATATTGATACACAAACTCTTGATGCTATAATGAACCAAAACATTTATATGTGGGTAAGTTCTTTCTAAATTAGATGTGGAGAAAAGGTACAATTCATCATTTAGATGTAACTTAGATAGTTGGCATATTTTGTACAGTCTACCCTTTTCCTAAAGTTGGAAAGTACATAATTTTTAGTTAAGTGATTGCTTCTGCCTTCTTTTTGTACAATGATCAGGTTGTGCATACAGCCCAAATCAAGTATTTTTCTCTTGGTTAAGTATTTTAGTTTGATTGCTTTTGCCTTGTACCTTCTGCCCTTTCTTATCTAGCATTATATATGATTTCATTGCGGTAAGCAAGTAATGTCATGCATTATACTTTGTACTAGTTAAGTTGGTTTATCATACTAGCAATAATTTTGGTCCTGTCACGCATGTACTCTAGGATTAGGGATGGTGAAGTGGATGTGTATGGTTTATGGATTGACATCTTGGTTGCTTCTAGCTGTTTCGCCAGGTAAGCTTGTTTAATTTTAGTAGTGATTACTTTGGAGTAAGTACTACAAAACAAGCCCTACAAAATCTTGCATCTTGATCCAAGGTCTGGTCAGTTTGTTACCCTTCACGCCATCAGCTCGTCTTACTTAAGACGAACACTATTCGTCACAAGCTGAACACGGATAGTGCCCCTCTCACAATATGCAAGTGAGAGGGCAAGTGGAGGGATCCATTTAACCTCCACTTGCCTCCCACTTGCACATTGTGAGAGGGGTCACTATCCGTCTTCAACTTGTGACGGATAGTGCCCGTCTTCAATGAGAATTTGTGACGCCATATAGCACTGACTACAAAATATCAATTGAAATAGATTGTCTGTGCGAGAATATGCTAGCTAAAGTACTTTTTACCGTTTAGTCATCATTGGATCATTTAGTGCGAGAATATGCTAGCTAAAGCTTGGTCGATTTTTGCTGTAATGTGACATTTGTTACTTTGGAATATTAATTTTAATGTTATTTGTTTGACATGTTAATGGTTATTGGGATTTTTCGACTAATTATTATGCAATGAAGCAATTAATGACATGATTATAGTCTTGATTATGTCAAAATCTTTGGTACTTGACCAACGAAATAATGAGATTGCTGTATCTGATTAGGTTTCATTGTGGAGACGGTTGATTACAAGAATGTTAGCTTTGTTGTACGGGATATTGTTGGTCAAGAGAAGGTTTCGGAATATCACTCTCTTTATACAGTTGATTATGCATAGTTTTCCCTTGTTTGTTCTCATATGGGTATGGGATTGCGAGTTTTTGTACTTCCTAGCCGTGCAAACTTCATTTTCCCTTTAGAAAATGTTGAAAAGTAATTCTTTAACATCAAATGTTGCTGAATGTTCGTGTATGTTACTACCTCAGATTCGAACTTTATGGAGACTATTTCCAAATCACCCAGGGACTCATGTTTGTGGTTGATAGTACCGATAGATTTCGGATTATTGAAACTCGCAATCAGTTTCACCATATTTTAGCTCAGGTTAGTGCGAAAAATTCTTATAAACTTCCCTTATATAGATATCTAATAGAAAATTTGGACTTGATGTGACAAGGGACTCATGTTTTTATACAATGTTGCATTGATGCTTGTTTGCTTTCCGTAATTTCTTTTATTTTTTCAATTGTAGTTTAATGAGCTCATGTTACATATTTGTGACGTCAATTGGTTTTAAGCTATTGATTCCTAGCTTGAAATAGTATCCACTATGTAATATTGTTGAGCCTTAAATTTGGTTATTCTTTCAGGAAAATAATATTGGATTTTTTGAATAAGTTGAAGGGCTTTGTATTTGATCAGGTACCAGCTAGAGCTATGATCTTTATACTTTCTTTTTAGTTTCCCTCCCTTCTTACAATCGTCTTATCTTACATACTCCATTAGAATGAACCGAAAAATGCAGAAGACACTCACAACCGAATTATGTACAACCTCTAAGTAGTTTTGGTTAAGACCAATAAGTTAAGGTGACGACACTCACAACCGAATTATGTACAACCTCTAAGTAGTTTTGTTTACATTTCTAGTTTTATATTTCCAGGAGGCAAACTAGGTGTAAGAATAATTAGTATGTTGAACCTTGATATGTCTATTTCAGGTCAAATATGAAGAAATACAACAAGATTTCAAGGAAGAAGGAAAGTACTACTAGGATAACTCGCGGTAGCGGTGACAACGATGGTGGTCTTTTTAGAGCCGGAGTAGGATTTCAAGTAGAAATTTTTGTAGCTTGATATTAGTATGTACTTATTGGTAGAATTAGACTTTGTAGTGTGACAATCTTTGTTTGGATATATGGTATAATATTTTAATTTATACAATTCATAATTTGAGGCTCTCACTGTAGGTTAAGTTTAGAAAATATCATGAGTGTCATTTATATTAAAGCTCATATTTAAAGGTAAGATTATAAACCTATTGGGAGAGAACAAAAAAATACTGCACAAATAGGCACACATAAATACCGACGGATTCAGCATAAATACCGACGGATTCAGCACAATTACCGACCATTTCCACAAATACCGACCGATTTTTCAGTAGGTAAATTACCGACCACAAATTAGTTTACCGACCAACCAATCAGTTGCTAATTTTACCGACTAAAAAATCCGTCGGTAAATTTATTTTGCCGACCAAAGTTACCAACCGAAATTTTTGGTCGGTAATTATGTAAAAGCGGTCGGTAAATCAATTTACCGACCGATTTTTTGCCTTACCGACTATTTTTTTCGGTCGCTATTCACTTGCATTCTTGTAGTGTCAAGTTCAAACCCAAGAGTATTTTTATCAAAAGAAGAGAAATCATTAGGATAAAACTCAACAAGTCGCATCAATTTCTTCTTATCAAAAGAAGCAAATGAATTAACCGGGCTTAAACAAGCCATACACAAGAGCAACTTCGTATTTACCTCATTGAAGCGATCATTAAGTTCAAGAAGTTGCTTATCAATAACACTTAAAAACATATCGATGCGATATCGAGTAAGGTTGCTCTTGTTATCAAGGAAACGCCTCGATCTTCCACGAGGGGCATAAGCATCACTCATACTTGGAACATCAATGTTGTTTTTTGCACAAAAATCACACACACTTTGAAGAAAATTGTCCCATTCATGATCCCTAGTGTTTTGCAAATGCGTCTTAGTCAATTCAACAAAAGTCATTGCATTAACAATATCTTGATCTCTCCTTTGTAGTGCCTCACACAAACAATTAGTATACCCAAATATGACTTTCATCAAATGTAGCATGAAAATGAACTCAAATGACTCGAGGTGATCCACGGCGTTTTGAGCTTTAACACGATCTTCGTTACTTTTTGCATCTTTGCCAACTTTCACAAGAACATCAATCAACGTGGAATAAATAACACTAAGATTCATGATTGGTTTATAATGAGAACTCCAATGAGTATCCCCCGGCCTACTTAATCCAAGTTCTTGATTCAACCCTTGCCCACTTACAATTTCATTCAACCCTAAAGCTTCCAACAATTTTTTAGCTTGAGTCACCCTTACAATTTCATTCAACCCTAAAGCTTACCATTTCTAACCTCTTGCTCATTGTTAAGAGATGACAAATGAGGTTCTTGAATTTCATTCAACCCAAAAGGTTCATTCAACCCTAAAGGTTCGTCAATGTTAGGAGGTTCTTGAATATTTTCATTTGGTTCACCATTTTGAGAAGGAGAAGATGATGAAGAAGCTTTTTGTGCCATTTTTTGTGAATTCCAAAACGATTCTAAACTTTTATATTTCTTCATCTAAAATTAAAAAGAAGTCTCAAATTAGGAAATGGGATTATAGGAATCCATTATTTTAATTGAATTTTTGTAAACTAGGATTTCATTCTTTCAATTTTTATGAATGGGCAACTAGTAATTAGTAAAATAATCAAAATTCATAAACAAAAATCACAAATAGACACCCAAGTACCCAACAATCAAACTATATAAGTAATTAATCAAACTATCAAAAACAATTTCAATTTTCAAACTAACTAAATAACACAATTAGAAAAAATGAAATTAGGGTTTGAATTTTAAAACCTTACAACAAAACCTTACAGCAAGGAGGCACGGTGGCCGGCGGCAAGGAGGCACGGTGGCCGGCAGCAAGATGGCAGGCGGTCCGCGGTTGGTCAGGGCAGCATGGTGGCCGGCAGCAAGAAGGCAGGCGGTCCGCGGTTGGTCAGGGCAGGCGCCAGGCGAAGCGGGATTTGTTCTTTGGGAAATGTCGAATGGGTTTAAAAAAATAATAAGAGAGACTTGGGATTTGGGCAGTGGGGTAGCCGGATAGGATAGAGAAAATAAAAACAAAAAAATGCGTGCATAGAGGATAGAACCTAGGACCTTCAATATTGAAGACAACTACTTTAACCACTGCGCCACTTAAGCATTTCTGCAAATTATAGAGGGTATATTGTTCTTATTCTTGAGTTCGCAGTTTTTTAAATAAAAAAAAATCCGTTAACCGAGGGTGCGCACGTGTGGTGCTGTGCGCACCCCTCGGTCCGCCACTGATCAGAGGTACATAGTTTTAGTATAATATAGGTTGCAATCCTAAACATTAACCAAGCGTATGTCCATATGGATAGTTGCCCTTGTTAATACTTATACAAATTCTCATTTGTGACGGACCGATCCGTCGCAAGCTTACGACGGGTCAAATTCCCCTCACAAAGAGCAAGTGGAAGGGCAAGTGGGGTGTAAATGGAGCCCCCACTTGCTTTGTCACTTGCTCTTTGTGAGGATATTTGACCACAAGTAAGACTTATTGTAATACTTAATACGTGGGAAAAAATTGAATTTTTTTTTAACATAGCATTTTACAAGTGTAATAAAAAGATGAGATGAAGCAATAACCGCTGAAAAGGTTGAGATACGGTCTATTAATGTGTTAAAGAACAAGAATGGAAGGAATAAACTTAGACGAGTATTAAAATTTATCTGGATCGTAAAACATCGACGACGTTTTAGAAAACATCGACGACGATTTTCATAAAAAAAGACGCATCTTACCCTTACCCCCTTCTCTCTACACTAACACTCTCTCAAGCTAAAAACTAAAAACTCAACCCACAAATTTCACTTCCACCACCGCCACATCCACCATCAATGTTGCCGCCGTCGGAGCCGCCGCCTACCCCCTTGCCACCACCATGTCGCCGGCCGTATTCCGGTGAGTCTTTTTTTTTTTTGAATTTCTTAAATCTATTTAGTTTTTGTTAATTAATTTTTCTTTTAGATTTGTTGTTAATTTCTTCTTCTTGTTGTTGTTGTTTATACTATAGATTTGTAATTGATTGTTGTTGTTTATGAATGTTTTTTATCAAAAAAGCTATAGTTACACTCGGTGTATAGAATCTTCTATACACCACGAGTAGTAGTGTGACATGTGGCAATTGTGGAAATATGAGATAGAATCATTAACTTTTGTTTTGTTATATTTTTGGAGCCAAAATTTAAAGCTCAAATTTGAAATTTGAAATTTTCAAAAATTATTATATGTATTAGTTTTTCAAATTTGGTAAATATTTTTATCTATTTCTTTTTTTTTTCTTTATCTCTAACATTGCTATAACATCGTTTATATGGTTTACTTAATAAGTATTTTTATCAATTGATGCAATATTATTGTAAATTGATTGAATTTATTACATACTAATATTTTATATGAATGGTAAGATATAATATTTTATATTAAATATTATTATTAACGACAATCTATATGATGGCAAGATATAATTATTTTATATTAAACATTAGTATTAATTAAAATACCAAAATAATCAAAGTTCTTAAAATTTCTCTCCCATATTTCTCATCTTTCCCTTAAATAATCAATTTTTTCCCTCCAAACCTTTTCATAATTCCCTCCCCAACTAGTAATAGATTCCTCCACATGACAAATTTTGATTGGTGGTGTATAGAAGATTCTATACACCGAGTGTAACCGTAGCATTTTCCTTTGTTGGTTAAATCTAAGTCCCACAAATTTGATTAGTTAAGTATTAGATTTGTTGTTTGTTGTTGTTTATGTGTTGTTGTTAATTTGTTATTGTTAATTTTTTGTTGTCCCACAATTCACGTTTTTTTTTTAATTATTAATATTTTTTATTTTTTTTTCGAGTTCTTCATCCCACCATGCTGGGAATTGGAGGGGGGGAAAATCGCCCATGACAAGACGTGTGGTTTGAACGTCCAGCCATGGGTGATTTTTTTTCCTTAATTCCCACCATGGTTGGACAATAAAATTGGATGTCCAACAATGGTTGGACATTCAAAACACACGTCCCACCATGGTGGGATTTCCAAATTGGAAATCCTTCCATAGTTGGGATATTGTGTTTTGAAAATCGTCCATGGGTTGGATTTTTTTTATTAAAAGACAGTCCATGGTTAAATTTAAAAAAAATTATAAGTTGTTGATTAAATTAATTCGTTGGATGAAAATATGTTTTAGGAATATTATTACCACTAATTTCAACGTTTTCAATTGTCTAATGCAGATGGGAGATCAAGGAAAGAGCATTATGGTTCCCGAGTATCGTACGGAGAACCGGAGAGTCACGGCTTCTAGTGCACGAAAACCTCGTATTATCATTTGGTATAGACCTGATCTCGTTGCTAGCGGGATTCAATTATTAAGTTGTTGTTTAGTTTTAATTATTAAGTTGTTGTTTAGTTTTAATTATTAAGTTGTTGTCTGCAATCAATGTTAACATTTTCATTATCTATGTTTTAAGTTGTTGTCTCCAGTCAATGTTCCATTGCAATCTTATTCGCCCAATCAAAGGCATCATCACGGGTTGCAAAATCCAATGTCATCTGAAATAACGGATTGTAATCAATGTTATTATTCTCGAAATCCTCAAACGAGTCATGTTCAATGCAAATAGAACGTTAATTAGAAATTAAATATTTAACTTATATTGGTAAATCATGATCTACATACCTAAAATATTATTAAACGGGGTTATAAAAAAAACGTCTGACCATGGTCAGACATTAAACTTACATGACTAAATGGTCAGACATAAAACTGAATGTCTTCATCATGGCCAGACATTGAAAATAAATGTCCAGCCATGGCGAGACATTCATTTCCAACGTCTGACCATAGACATCCATTTCTAACGTCTGAGTTATTTTTTCCAATTTTTTTTTAAAAAATCCGCATTTTAATTATTACTAACTAAACCGTAACGTAAATAAAGTATAAACAAACAAATAACGAATTTCCAGGAAAAAATGACAAATTTAAACTTTTATTATTTTGTAAACATATGTTAACGTCATCAAAATTTTTGATTAATTTGTAAACATATCGAAAATTATTTATCATATGTATAAGGGTTTTTTGATAACTACTACCTATTAAAACCTCACTTTGAAAAACTACTACCAACTAAATTTTTCCTTAAAAACTACTACCAATCTATTTGGTCTAGGTTAATAACACAACCTAATCTTAAAAAATGCCTAAATTTAAAGTAAAGAGACCATTTTGCCCTTCATTCTACCTCACACTCTCTTTATCTCCCTCCTTATCTTATTTTCATCTTAGGACACAATTTACATGATCAAAGTGAATTTGAGGAAAAATAAACTTCACTTTTCTTCAAATCCTTATAATCTAATCAAGACTAACCAACTATACTAAATTAGTTCATCTCAATCACCTATACTACCCAGATTAAAGAGGGGGAAAATAAACCCTAAATTGGAAAAAAAAAAATATAAAATAAACAGAAAGAAGAATTGAAACAAAGTTCAAGAAATATTAACTCGAAATGTGAGATGGGAGATAAAAGAATAAGATGAGAATTGGTTTAAGTAGAATAAAAGAGATGAGTAGTTGAAAAATAAGATTAGTAGTGAGTGTATATAACATATGAAAGGATAAAAATGGGAAGACAATTTGTAACTTAAGTTGAGAATTCAAAATCAATGGCTAAGATTAAGTCTTAGATGTGTTTTTTAAAATTTGGTAGTGTTATCAACCTAGACCAAATATATTAGTAGTAGTTTTTAAGGAAACATTTAGTTGGTAGTAGTTTTTCAAAGTGAGGTTTTAATAGGTAGTAATTATCAAAAAATTACCCTATGTATAAACTTATCGATTTAGCGAAATTGTTGTGTAATTTTTTTTAGTTGAATTAGTTGTATTTTTTTTAGTTGAATTAGTTTTGGGAAAATTAGAGAACATCATTATTGTCTTTCGTAATGGTCGATATTTCCTAAAACCCACCAAATTTATCTAGAACAAATAAAACTACGATGGGTATTTGTGTTCCACTTTCATGTGAATACAAGTAAATTAGCAAAATACCCACAAAGAATTTATGACGCAAATGTAACTCGAGTTTCATTGTTAAATGAAAGTCATCAAATTATTACTCGTAATATTTATACATCATGAACTACAAAGTCATCCAATCCTACTACTATTAAAACACAAGCATTTCAAGCAATTTTGTGCACCCACGTCACTACAACAAGTCTCATTTTCTTTCTTTTCTTTAATGACCCCACCACTAATAATCCACTTCCTTCATTTTGTATTTTCATTTTTCAAAGCTAAAAGATGATTTTCCTATCTCAATTTGTATATTTGTATGATTTACATTACAAATTATCCAGATGAGTCAAAAATTAGAAAAATTATAACTTCCATATTCTCATCCTTTATATATATAATTGTAACAAAGCATAATTTTGTCTTAAATAGAACCTAATCAAACAATATTAGCAAAATACTCAGTATATATTTCATAATATACCAACTTTAAAATAAAGAAACTTCTAAATAAAAATTGTGAAAACATTAACGGAGATATCCAAATTCTGAAATTCAACATTTTTACAACGATTGATATGATTTGAAGAAACCAAATTTAAATTGATATGATATGAGGTTTGATATACGATTATTTTAAATCGTTTCCCCTCTTTATTCTCTTATGTTTTAGCGTAATAAGCTTAGTTTAGCGTCGGTTTTATCGTGTTTTGACCCTTATCCCGTGTATTCACATACTATTTAATTCCGTCTCAATTTATAAGGAATATGCCAAGACAAGGACGAGACGGGATGAAATTCGAGAAACCGTCACAAAACAAATAAAGAAGAAGAAAAAGGAAAAGAAAGAAAAGAAGAGAAGATGAAAGACGGAGGGTGTAGCAGTGGTGGCCAGCCGGTCGGACCAACCGGCAGCCGGCAGGACCGGCTGAGCCATGGGCTATGCGAGAAAGACGAGTAAAAAGCAGCCACTCCCAGCCGGCAATGACCACCGGCAGCCGGTCATACCGGCTGGGACGACCCCACCTTCAAGCTGCGCGAGGAAAGGAAGAGAAAGAAGACGGAGGAAGTCAGAGGTGGCCAGCCGGTCAGGACCACCGGCAGCCGGTCCGACCGGCTCAGACCCCTTGTTCTATGCCTTTGCTCGTGTGGTTTATTGTTGAGAGATTATTATTTCTTTTCTTCTTTTGGGTACAAATAAAGACAAAAATGAGAAAAAGCAGAGGAGAAGAAAGAAAAAAAAGACAAAAGAAAAGCAGGGGGAACTGGGGAAGGGGAGACGGACGAAGAGTCCAACACAAACAAAAGAGAAAAAAGAAAAGGACACTTCATTTTTATTAAGAAGACAGACCCATTATGAGGGAATTCAGTTACATTAGTTTTTGGATTAGTTAGATATTTTTAGAAGGAGATTTTAGATCGTCTCACTAGAAGAAAAACCCGTCTCACTAGATTAGATTTTCTTAGTTAATTTCTTCCTTTAATTCTTCCCCAAAATTTGTAATAGTTTACTTCACTCGGATTTTGTATGAAGATTAAGATCGAAAGATCGGGTTTTTATTCAAGTTCGTAACTTTTCCGTCTCGTCTTTGTTAATCGGTAAAGGTTCAATCTTTCCTCTTTATTTTCATGTTTATTTTCATTTAATTAATCTTCCATTCTTGTCTAATTAGTTTATATGTTTAATATGTCTTATTTTGCTAGTTTTGTATCCAAGTTTTCGTCTTTAATGATTTTCCTTATTAATATGAGTGAGTAGTGTTAGACTAGGGTAAGATGGGGGATTTAATGTGAGTTTATGGGTTGATTATGGTAATTGGGCATAAAGATTATGTCTTTTGGTAGTCTTTTCGTTTTGTGCACACAAGGTGTTTGTTGAAATGCTTGAATGAGTAATTCGAGTCTTTCTCATGTTTTATTGCTAGTTTGAGCGAGAGCTTGAACTTGTATTGTTGTTGTTGTGTGTGTTGGATGTTTAGGGAGATGTTAGGGCGAGAACCCGATCGAACCTTAGGCTAGGGCTTGTCTCGCATCGAGAGTTGGAGGCTTGCCCTTTAATCCGTCTTACACCGAGAGGTGGAGACATGTTTAGACTATCTTTAGACTAGTCCTAACCCCCTACCATAATTGACCCATGCTTGCATTGATGAACCCATCCACCCTAGTTCCTTTTAGTTATTGTTTTTAATCGCATATTCGCCTTCTTGTGAGCCTAGATTATCGTTAGTCTTCTTCAACTTGCTATTTGCTAGAACTAAACTAGAACTCGATTAAACCGCCTTAGAACCATAATCACCGTCTCTTGGGATCGACCTCCTTACCCTACTACATTAATTAGTTTGGTATTGAGAATTACAAATATTTGTTTGAACCGGGGGAGGGCGACTAACCCCGCGTCAAAATGGCGCCGTTGCCGGGGACGGCGATATTGGATAAGATAGTTTAATTGACTTTAGGCTTAGTTCACTTTTGTTTGTTTGATTTTCCTTTTGTCCTAGTGCATCTATTTGCATTAGGACTATTTGATCTTTCTTTGAGTGCATGAGTAGGTGTTTCATCGGACCTCTTTTCCCGCTTGATCGAGAGATTGAGAAGACTTTCCGGGCAAGAAAAAGACAAGCACTTGCTTCTTTAAGAAGATCTCCACCCATCCTTACCCCCATAAATACTCCACCTCCCACAATTGAGCCTTCAACTTCACAAACACCACCCACTTTACCACCCCTCATCATACCCACAAACATTCCAATAAACACATCACCCATAAATTCACCCACTTCCTCACAAAATTCCAACAACACCCTTTCACCCACAATACCAAATTCTCCACTTCCACCAAACTCACCAACAAACAACCCATTCAACCTAGAGATGGCGGACCAACCTATGGGCTACTACAATAGGCCGGACCCCGATCGGTCTTGCTCGGCCATTAACTACGGAGCTATTGCTCCCAACACTTTTGAACTCCGTCATCATGTCATCTCCTTCATTCAACAAGACATCTTTCATGGGTTGAAGAATGAGGATGCTCATGAGCACTTGGTAGGCTTTAAGGAGAAGGTGGGAACAATCAAAAGGAATGGGATCACCGAAGACCAAATCTTGCTCATGCTATTTCCTTTCTCCTTGAAGGAAAATGCAAAGAAATGGTTAAATTCCCATGAACCCGGAACTTTCACCACTTGGGCTAGTCTCTCAAAAGCCTTCATCACCAAATTCTACCCCCCCTCAAAAACCGCAAGAATTCGACATGAGATACAAACTTTCAAACAAAAAGGCTATGAGACATTGAGTGAAGCTTGGGAGAGGTTTCGAGATCTTCTAACCTCTTGCCCTCACCATGGTATCCCGAAATGGTTGACTACTCAAATTTTTTGTCAAACTCTAGAACAAAGATTTCGAGACATGATAGTGGCGGCCTCCGGGGGGAATTTCGATAAGATGAACAATGCCGAAATCACGGAGATGATTCAAAACATCTCCGAGATGGAGAGTAGCTATGGATCGAGAGAGAGCGAGGGTAAGAGTGAGGGGCCTAGTAGGCTTGAGTTGGAGACAAAACTCAAGTTGGATGAGCTATCCAAGAAGTTTGATAATTTGGGGTTGGAAAGAGGCAAGGGACAAATTCACCATATCCAAGGGGAGAGACCTAGTCATGCTAGGGTTTACTATCTTGAGCAACCAAGGTCTCCTCCAAGGACCTATTCTCAACAACCTATATGTGACACATGTGGTGGTGTCGGCCACACATATGACTTGTGCCCATCCTTTCCAAAAGATGACCATGCTCAACAAGATTGCTATTCTTTGCAAGATCAACCAAGGTATTCTTATCAACGCCATGAAACCTTCTACCGGGCTTTTCCCAATCAAGACCCGAGGATTTCCTATGAGGGTCAACCCTTGGATCCCAAATACCAAGCCCCTCAATACCAACCACCACCTAAACCCGACTACCCAAGGTCCTACAACAACAACAACCAAGGCCAAAATTCCGACTCTAGGAGGTTTTCACAACAAAGCAACCAATCATATGTCCCTCCTCCATTTAGAGACCAAAGAAACAACAACAACAACCGAAATCAACACAACAATCACAATCCTCAAAATCAACAAACTTTCCAACAACCACCCCCCTCAAATGAACAATCCAACTCTTCTATTGAACAAATTTTGAAGGGTATGGAGAATAGGGCCATGCAACGTGAGGCAAATACGGAACAAATGATCAAACTCTTGAGATCCGACATTTCTAATGTTCAAGCTCAACAAAGAAATTTTGATTCCTACTTAGCCAACCAAGAACCCATTACCGTTCAAAAAGGGGAACATGTTCTACCAATCCAAGGCTCCCACCCTAAGGATGCCCCACCACATCACCAACAATTACATGCTATCACTTTGGTGGGTGAGAACAAGTTGAAAAATCCTCAAAAACCCATGAGTTCCAATGAAAAAAAAAAGTTGAAGGGCAAGATGGTGGAAGACCATTACCCTAGTGAAGATGAAACCACCCAACCTCCTCCAAATGTGACCCAAGATTACACACCTCCTTTACCTTTTCCCAACCGGCCCAAGGTCGTGAGTAAAGAGAAGAAATTTGCAAAGTTTGTGGGAATGCTAAAGAAGCTTGAAGCCTCATCACCTTTCACCGAGGTGGCGAGCCATATGCCACTTTACACCAAATTTCTTAAGGAGGTGTTGACCAAAAAGAGGAGCATAACCAATGATGGGCTTGTAGCCTTGACGGGAGAGTGTAGTGCGGTACTTTTGAATAACATGCCTAAAAAACTTCAAGATCCGGGGAGCTTTTCTATACCTTGTATGGTGGGAAATATTCCGATTTCAAGAGCTCTTTGTGATCTAGGAGCTAGTGTTAGCATCCTTCCTCTACCCCTTGCAAAAAGGCTTGGCCTTGAAGATTTGAGACCCACTTCCATGACCATACAACTTGCCGACCGCTCGGTCAAATATCCTAAGGGAATTCTTGAAGATATCCCGGTCAAAGTGGGTAACATCTACATCCCCGCCGACTTTGTGGTCTTGGACATCCCCGAAAACCAACAAACTCCCATCATCCTTGGGAGACCTTTCATGGCAACCGGAGGTGTCATTATTGATGTCAAAGAAGGGCACCTCTCCTTTAATGTTAGAGCAAAATTGATTTTTCTTTGATGGAGGCTTTGTCCAAGCCGATGGTGGAAAGTGTCTACTCGGTGGATGTCATTGAAGACATTGTTGGTGGGTTGAGACAAGAGAAAAGTGATGAAAGTGATGACTTGTTTGGTGTTGTAGCTTCGGAGAGTTCTAGGGAGAATGAGATACATTGTCTTATTGATGATGAAATTGAAGCATACTTGAATTCTCCAATCCCATTTGATTTAAGCTCTTTTGAAGGTGATCCTTGGCTCCTTGACTCCTCTTCTAGTTGGGAGAGCCAAGTTGATGATATTGAAGAGGCCATGAGAGAAAATTGCTTGGGAAAATCTCTCCTTGATGAAGAAAACGGTGAAGTTGAGGTCTTGCTTCCTTCTTCACTCACCACTTTGAAGCCTTGTATGCCTTTGCCTCTTGATCCTCTTGAGAGGGTGAGTGTTTTCACACTCTTTACCCCTCCCGTCTACCACGATAAGTCACCCAAGATTACCAAGGGGTGTGGAGAGTTGCCATGTGAGTCTAGCTATATTTTACCAACATCTCCTACTTTGTACCACGAAGAAGACGGTGAAGAGTCGATTGAGCTTGAGTTGGGTTTACCGGTGTATGATTCTTTGAGCCCCATGGTCTTTTACTTGTGCTTATTTATGGGGTTTGCTCAAGAATTTGACAAGTTGCTCCGGGCTTTGAGTAACAATGATGTAAAGCGGTGGCAAAATTGACAAGCTTCCCTTGTGGGTATGAGTAAGTGGACCACTTCACTCCCTTGAGCATATGCATTTTGATGAATTTTATTCATTCTTAGGCATTCATGAGTTGAATATTGTCCCTTACCCCACTTTGAAAATCCAAATAAAATTTCCTTGAATCCAAAGTTTTCCCCCAAGCATCCAAATGCGAGTTAATTCAAATTAGCTCTCTTCTCATTTCAATAAACAAACTTGCATCCATGTAGCTAGCTTGCATTTATTTTAGATTTATTTCACCTTTTGCATTGTCATTTACATTTTCTTGCTATTGAAAAACTCAAAAACATATTTTTGCATTTAGTTTGCTCTTCCCCTCCTAGCTTTTGGACCATTGAGGACAATGTCCTCAATGGTCCGATTTAAGTGTGGGGAGGAGATTAGTGTATATAGATTAATTTTGAAAATCTCAAAAAAATTTAAAAATTTGAAAACAATCCTAAAAATTAGTTTATTTTGTATATATTGTTGTGTGCTTCCTCTTATCTCAACATATAGGTGCACCCCACATCATAAGAAGCACGAAATAGGGAAAATGAAGACGCTATGGTGAGATCTTTCCTATTCTCTTCTCCCTTATCTCTTTTTCTTCTTACTTGTTGTTGGAGGAGGACGTGATGTGTTGATGACGATGTTGTGGATTTTGTTGATTGGCATGTGTGCCACTTGTGTGTTGTTAGGAGATAGCACTAGCTTGTGTGACATATAGTTGGTTAAAGCATGTGCATTTAGGTGTAAATATAGATTGCATCATGGCATATAGTTGCATTTAGAAAATTGGTTTTATAATTTGTCTATTTGGAAGATTTGTTGAATGTGCATAATCCTTTCTAGCTACTTTTCCATTCATAAAGTGTTCATCTTAATCGTGGAATTTTAGACTCCCTAGGTTGTGTATTTCTAATGAGTTTTGACCCGTCTACTAATGCCAAGTCATGAGTTTGCACTTATTCCACCTCGACAACCCCAATTGATGTGAATATTCCGTTAGTTGAAAGAATTATTAGGTGACCGTCTTACTATGCAACCAACCTTGATCCATTGTTCCTCCACTTCCACTTACAAAAAGGAAACAACGCAAACAAGCCAAAAATATTGAGTCAAATATCATGTTTTCTTGTTTTCGTCGAGGAAATGCAAAACGGAACTTCTAGTGATTCTAGTGGGCCCACATCTAGGGTCCCGCTCGATGCCACTACGGTGGGGATACCCTTATTGTTGGTTCCGACCGCGTGTCCTTGACGGAAACCGTGTGCTATAATGTCAAAAATTGCAAATCAAAAATGCAACTCAAAAAGAAGGAAAAGAAAACCAAAAGTACAAAAAAAAATTGGAGAAATGAAAAAAAAATTCCAAGCAATAAGACTCAAATCTCTTTTTCCTTTAACCCTCCTTGGATCAATTACCCTTGAGTTGCATAGTGAGACCAGATGACCCTTGTGTCTCATTTAGTTGAGAGACGTGAATTCCATATGCTATTGTGTTTAATAACGTCACGGGGATCTCATTTCCATCTTCCATTTTATCGCTCTTGACCAAGCTAATAGTAGACGGGACTCGAAATTTCATTAGTCTTGCACCGCTAAGAGGCGAACACTTTTCCATGCTTTATGATACTTGTGGCTTGTAAGGATCATGCATTTATTTAGACGGTTTTCCTTATAGATATTTTCGTCACATGGATGAGGCGTGTGACTATTCTTTTGTTCGGTGCATTCTTGTCATGGTCTTACATGCTTATCATTTGGATGTATCGCAAATTTTCCGCAAGCCCCCACTTGCCTTGCAAGGGAGTACATACCTCATTGTATTTCGTTGTGAGTTGAAGGGACGGAGAAGGCCCGTTAATTGCCTTTCATCGGATTTTAGTAGCTTAGTTTAGCCTATTCAAATAAGGGTCTTGTGTTTTGCTCACTTAATTACTCGGGGACGAGTAATGTTTAAGTGTGGGGAGGTTTGATATACGATTATTTTAAATCGTTTTCCCTCTTTATTCTCTTATGTTTTAGCGTAATAAGCTTAGTTTAGCGTCGGTTTTATCGTGTTTTGACCCTTATCCCGTGTATTCACATACTATTTAATTCCGTCTCAATTTATAAGGAATATGCCAAGACAAGGACGAGACGGGATGAAATTCGAGAAACCGTCACAAAACAAATAAAGAAGAAAAAGGAAAAGAAAGAAAAGAAGAGAAGATGAAAGACGGAGGGTGTAGCAGTGGTGGCCAGCCGGTCGGACCAACCGGCAGCCGGCAGGACCGGCTGAGCCATGGGCTATGCGAGAAAGACGAGTAAAAAGCAGCCACTCCCAGCCGGCAATGACCACCGGCAGCCGGTCATACCGGCTGGGACGACCCCACCTTCAAGCTACGCGAGGAAAGGAAGAGAAAGAAGACGGAGGAAGTCCGAGGTGGCCAGCCGGTCAGGACCACCGGCAGCCGGTCAGGACCACCGGCAGCCGGTCCGACCGGCTCAGACCCCTTGTTCTATGCCTTTGCTCGTGTGGTTTATTGTTGAGAGATTATTATTTCTTTTCTTCTTTTGGGTACAAATAAAGACAAAAATGAGAAAAAGCAGAGGAGAAGAAAGAAAAAGAAGACAAAAGAAAAGCAGGGGGAACTGGGGAAGGGGAGACGGACGAAGAGTCCAACACAAACAAAAGAGAAAAAAGAAAAGGACACTCCATTTTTATTAAGAAGACAGACCCATTATGAGGGAATTCAGTTACATTAGTTTTTGGATTAGTTAGATATTTTTAGAAGGAGATTTTAGATCGTCTCACTAGAAGAAAAACCCGTCTCACTAGATTAGATTTTCTTAGTTAATTTCTTCCTTTAATTCTTCCCCAAAATTTGTAATAGTTTACTTCACTCGGATTTTGTATGAAGTTTAAGATCGAAAGATCGGGTTTTTATTCAAGTTCGTAACTTTTCCGTCTCATCTTTGTTAATCGGTAAAGATTCAATCTTTCCTCTTTATTTTCATGTTTATTTCCATTTACTTGTCATTTAATTAATCTTTCATGCTTTTCTAATTAGTTTATATGTTTAATATGTCTTATTTTGCTAGTTTTGTGTCCAAGTTTTCGTCTTTAATGATTTTCCTTATTAATATGAGTGAGTAGTGTTTGACTAGGGGAAGATGGGGGATTTAATGTGAGTTTATGGGTTGATTATGGTAATTGGGCATAAAGATTTAGTCTTTTGGTAGTCTACTTGTTTTGTGCACACAAGGTGTTTATTGAAATGCTTGAATGAGTAATTTGAGTCTTTCCCTTGTTTAATTGCTAGTTTGAGTGAGAGCTTAGACTTGCATTGTTGTTGTGTGTGTTGGATGTTTAGGGGGAGGTTAGGGCGAGAACCCAATCGAACCTTAGACTAGGGCTCGTCTCGCATCGAGAGTTGGAGGCTTGCCCTTTAATCCGTCTTACACCGAGAGGTGGAGACATGTTTAGACTCACCTTTAGACTAGTCCTAACCCCCACCATAATTGACCTATACTTGCATTAATGAACCCATCCACCCTAGTTCCTTTTAATTATTGTTTTTACATCGCATCTTTGCTTTCTTGTTAGTCTAGTTTGTCGTTAATCCTCTTCAACTTGCTATTAGCTAGAACTAAACTAGAATTCGATTAAACCGCCTTAGAAC
>JAIUZE010023371.1:0-18864 GCA_022085475.1 Heliosperma pusillum
ACAACATAAAAATTCATACAACATAAAAATCATCAAGAACCATAAAACAACATGAAAATTCCATACAACATAAAAATCATCAAGAACAATAAAACAACATAAAAATTCCATACAACATAAAAATCATCAAGAACAATAAAACAACATAAAAATTCCATATCATCTCATGTTACTACTAAAATCATAAATAACCATAACATGAACCAAAACTAAAGCCTATGTGACATTAATTCGTCGAGTAAAACGGAATTGTTACCTTAGCTAGCAAACCACTTAGCACAAAAATAATAATAAGAAGTATATAATAAGAAAACCCTCCTACTACTCTTCACCCAAAATATACGAGTCTCCAAACTCGTCTTCAAAATCTTCCCCTATAAGAAATAACAAGAAAACATTATTAGAACTAAAAATATGAATTTCCATAATTAAAGTGTTGAAAACGATTTTACCGGAATTGAAATAAAACCGTACGTGAAGATGGGGAGCGAAGAGGAGATCCTAGAAATATAAATTAGGACGGATTTAATTAATAAATGAAGGATTTATGAATGTTTTGCTCAAGAACGATGAAGAACAAAAGATGAACGACGAAGAACACGAAGAACGATTAAAGAAAGTGATGTTTTGATCTTAATTTGATTTGTTGTTCAATGAAAAGTTGTTTGTGAGTAGTGATGGTGGTTTGAGCCGTGTACATATAGACAAATAAGGAGGTCGAGTTTTGAAATTGTTGTTACGTAATTGACTCGCGTTTAATAATTATTTTACGGTAAACGATTTAATATAATTAACGATAAAGTTAATTACACCAAATATCAAGATATTATGATATTGTAATGAAAAGTAATCCAAATATCAAGGCCTAAGAGAGGACTAAAGTAGACGTGTGAAATGGTGACTTCCGGTCTGATTTCGAGCGTTTTGCGTAATTTTCGTTAATTGATCGATAAAGTAAATAGTTATCTAGATATTATGATATATTAATCAAAAGTAATGAAAATATCAAGGTCTATTAGTGGGTAGGAGAGCCGTGGGGAACAAGGTGATATCGGGTCTGATTTTTCTCGATTTGCGTAATCTCCGTTGACGGATCGATAAAGTAACAAATATCTAAGATATTTGTATTAGTTTAATCGAAATAATTAAAATGTCTCAAGTGAGTGGGAAACGATGACATGGCCGCGTGTCTCATGCCAAAGTCGAGTTTCGATTTTGTTTCGCGCTTTACGATGAGTCGGGAATAGTTAAATGACGTTCGTTTAAAACCGTAAACGTTATTCTTTAAATTCCGAATAAATTCAAAATAATTATATTAAATTATGATAAATCTTAATAAATCTAAATCAAAATAAATCAAAATATTATTTTTTTTAAATAAAATTTCGGTCTTCAAACTTATGAGACGAGTCGGGAAAAGTCAACGGAAGTCAAAGTTGACTGAAAAGTTCGAGAAAAGTCGAAGATGACTTAAAAGTCCAGAAAAAGTTTATGACGACTTAAAAGTCAAGAAAAGTCGATGACGACTTTTAAAAAGTCAAGGAAAGTCAAAGACGACTTAAAAAGTCAAGAAAAGTCAAAGATGACGAAAAATGGTCTTTTCATGGAATCCCTCAAAAATTCCAAATACGAACGCGGAATTTCAAAATAAGACTCGGAACAAAAATTCCTATTTTAAAAACTTAAGTTCTACTGAAAAGTGTTAGTAAATATTTTTACTAGAAAAATCGGCATTTTTCGGGTTGTTACAGCTGCGCTGGGAGGTTGATGGGATCACCACTATCGAGTCATAGCTTTCGCTGAGTCTATTAGAGTTTAGACTTTACTTTACTTCATCGTTATGTTAACATTTGGATTTAAACGATCGGATTTAAATAAAGTATTGTTTATTTATTGTGAGTTTTGATATATACTAACTCGCGCAACCAAGATGGTAGCATGCTCATGTGCTAAGGACGTTTTGTATAGATCTTTGGTTTATGAGGGCGTTACACACTAGGTCTAATGTAGCCTTTTTCCAGTAGCTCATTCACCTCCTTCTTTAGTTCCTTTAGCTCCTTTGGTCCCATGCGATAAGGAGCCTTAGAAATTGGTCTCGTACCCGGCTTCAACTCCAAGATGAAATAAATGTCCCTCTTTGGAGGTAATCCTGGTATCTCGTCTGAAAAGACATCAACAAACTCACTCACGACCTCAATTTGATCTGCTGTCGGCTCTTGAACTCTGGTATCTCTCACATGGCACAAGATCATCGGGTAGCCCATCTTCAGGTACGTCTTCAAAGTAATGGCCTCAATCAACTTCACTTTAGGCTTCACAATGAACCCTCGGTATGACACCCTAACCCCTTTAGGGGCCCTTAAAGACACCTTCTTTTGACGGCAATCTATGTTTGCCTTATACTTACCCAACTAATCCATCCCGACAATTATCTCCAACCCGTCTAAAGGAAATTCAAACAAGTTAACAGGATAGTCCACCTCCCCCACAATCATTGATACACCCTTGTACAACTTACAAACAAGATACAGACTCCCCATAAGGTATAAAGACCTCATCCTTTACAGACTCACTATGCCCAAGACCCAACAACATAGCATGACTCTTAGAAACAAAGGAATGGTTCGTTCACAAATCGAATAAAACGAAAGATGGAACAGGGTTAACAAGAAATGTACCAGTAACAACTTGCGCATCCTCCTCTGCTGCCTGCTTGTCCATCATGAACAGTTTGCCACTATTCTTTTGACCTCCTCCATGTATTGTCCTAGCATATGCCACAGTCTTCGACGCCGAGCTCTGGTTCCCATTGTTGTTCGGTCGCTGATAACTCCCTCCATTGCGGTTATAGCCACTGCTACTCACGCTCTGGTTCCCCTGCCGGTTCCATAACCCGCAGGCTGATTACTCGCTATGCTCTGCGATAAGCTCTGCTGGGATGGAGGTTGGTAACTCCCACCCCCACTCGATGATGGACACACGAAACTCTTATGGCCAAGGCCACCACAGCTATGACATCTCACCCCTGAAGTCTCACTAGCAGCACGCCTGTCGTTCTCTCCAAATTGTTGTCCCCCTCTGTAGCCACCACCACAAGAATAAAATATGGTCTGAGAAAAGTTACCCCTCTTAGAGGTATAGTTGTCTCCACCCTCACTAGTCGCTTTTCTCTTTCTATCCATCGCTTTCTTAGCTTCTTTTGTCATCTCTACCAACCGCTCGACTTGCCCCGCTTTCTCATAAGCATCCTTAAGGTCAGGGGCTACCCCCACACGAAGTTTGTTCATGACCCTAAAGACTAACCCCTTCAAGAACTTGCCCCGCTTTCCTTGTGCTACTAATGTGTGTGTTCTAAAGTATGTATAGGTTCAAAATATATTTAATGAAGACATGAAGCTTGAAGAGAAATGTGTCGTTGTTTAGTGTCATGTGTGTTGTAAGAGTAAAGGAACGAGCAATTATATTACTGAGCAATAATTGAATAGTCCGTTGAACTGTCCAATTGAGATCTGGTTCATGGGCACTGCTGAAAAGACTTTCCAATAAAATATTTTATAAACAATATTATCTTTGAACAGAATATCCTAGCAAATAAACTTTCAGTTTATAACAGAATTTGAGGATCAAAATCTTGGAAGTTATTTTTGCTTGGAGAATAAGTAAAAAGATCTTTTTGTTATCTTAAAATATTCTAGAATTATCTTCTCAAGATATATTATCTTTTTGCTTTAATTTAGGAGATTTAGTTACCAACACTTCTCTTATAAATACAAGACTATTATTTCAGAAATAATTACCCTTTTTCATGTGCTTTAACGTTTTTGCAAAATTAAGTTTTTGTGTTTTAATTTTTTCATTCATTTTGCAAATATTTTCTGAAAAGGTGTGTGTGTATGTATCGAACAGTTCGTGAGACTGTTTAATTTGCAACTCTGTTATGTATTGCTCGATTCTCTTGCTATAAGGAATTCAATTTCGTCTCTATTAGTCTTATATGAAGACATTGTAAAAGAGACACATTTGATTGTAATGTTTCATATCTAAAGAGAGAGCTTTGGGGTGCTAAGAGTTTAGCACTCGAGTCTACACAACTAGAGTTAGTTGTGGGGTGTTGGGGTACAAGGGTTTTGTACTCGAGTCGCACAACCGGAGTAGGTTGTGGGGGTTTCTTTGTAGTTGGGGCTGATTATTAAAGAAACATTAATAAGAGAGATAGTGGACGTAGACCTTAAGAGTGTAGGTCGAACCACTTAAAAATCGCTTGTGTTTTGTTTCTCTTTAATTTGCTTTATTTCGTTTATTGCTTTTTATAATCGTGCACGCTTCCGCAAACACAAAGACTCAACCTATAGTCTATTGTGTTTGTCCATCACGATTGCTTTCATAAGACTACAAACGATTTCCTTATTACATTGGTTATTGCTTTCGTTTTATTTGAATAAATTATCACGTATTCTACAGACAAGTCGATTGAACAATACGACGAACTCTTCATTTTACAATCAGTACTGATTATTTGATTTTAAGTTTCTTAAGCAACGAAACTTGTAAAAAGAGTAATCAATTCACCCCCTCCCGCTCTTGAGTACCGGATCCATAAACTCAACAAACTCGGATTAAAAACCAAAAAAAATCAAAGTAAACAGTAAATCAATCCCTAAAATCACGAAATTTGACCACAAACATTTTGAAGTCAGTAGGTATACATGCAACAAAAATTTTCGTCCAAATCATATTTTAACTCAAATTTTTAATTTATTAGTTATCTTATAACTTTAATAAAAATGCCCAAAATGAACATGCATGCTACAAGCTAGCTTTGATACCACATGAAAGTCCATAGACCCTAATTAGACTTTTCTAATTAGTGACCAAATTACAAGTTAATTTAGTGTTTAATGATCTACGTAACATGCATGGAAATATAAATACATTATTTGAAAGAAGAAATTTCCTCACATTGAAATGGAAATAATATAAGCACAATAAGAACACCTTCTTATTTTTCTTGAGCTATAATATAGGATGATCCTTCAACAATCTTCAAAGTAGAAGACCTCCTCTTAGTTGCACCAAGATGAACCCAAAAATCTAAACTTATTATTAACTAGATAATAAGAAAGATATAAGACTACTAATATTAGTATATTACTACTCTGGTAATACTTAGCAAATATTAGTGTATTAATTAGTTTTAGGGAGATGTAGGAGGTTTATTTTAGAGAGAAGTATGAAATAAGCAAGAATCAAGTAAGTACAAAAATGAACAACAATTTTCCTTTTATTGGCACTATGGTCGGCCCTCTCATGCCCCAAGTCGGTGATTTTCTTCTTATTTTATTCTCATGCTAAGTGGTGGTGTGTAGTAGTGCTTGTGATGATTATGGTGTACTTGATATGTCACTTTCACTTGGTGACTTACTTGTGAGCATGAATAAGAACAGCCATCATCACTACCCACTACACTCTATTTTCAGCACACATGGTAACATATGGTCCATTTTGATTTTTGATATCTGTCCCACAAATACTTATTGATCATATGTTTAATTATCTTGTATAATTAAGTGTTAATTTGATAATATAACAATTATATGACACAAATAAATAAACAATATGTACTTAACTTTTAAGTGATATTTTACCATTATATCAATATATAATGGGTACCACAATGCTTAGTTAATTTATTATACAACTTCTTTTAAATATAATTAACTAATTACATGTACCTCAAAATATATATAAACCTCAACTAATTTAGTAAATTAACGATTAATTACTAAATTATATCTTATTTAATCATATTGAAATAAGATATAAATTTATTAGTCAATTATCGTATAATTGAATAATAAACTTAATTTAATTTGAGTTCCAAACTCAATTTCTAACAATTAATTCTCATAACTAAACGTACATATCAAATATATGTAATTTGCTAATAATTGTATCATATACAAATAATTAATTCTACTATTTGGGTTTCATCCTATAGGTGTGACCGAAAGGGATCAGATGATCACCGCCGTTACACGATAATAACGTCAAACTCTAGTCAGCCAACCGTTACTGATTAACGTTAATCAACTGACTAATCATATATTTATAGTCAATTAATATCCCAATTATGTTCCTTAAACTCTCTCCACGATATCGCCTCCTCCCCATTCTCAACAAAGTAGTCCTTCATTGCCACTCTTTCCCTAAACCACGACTTCTCCGCGTGACCCCTCATGTAGAACGCGGCTTGATCAACACACAAGTTCTCTGAACAATTGACGACCTCGAATATCCTCTCCATCTCCCAATGTCATCCATCTAACAGATGTGCTGACACCAGTACCCACGTAGGTAGTGGCTCAGTGACGGGCAATGGCTATGCTTATGGTAGTAGCATCAACCACCACCGCTCGGTGCCTCCCCATATGCTTAAGGGCCTCGGTAAGCGCTGCATTCTGTTCGATCAGCCTGGCTACCTCCTCAACACTGAATTCTAGGGTTGCAGTTGACGTACTAGCTCTTGTTGCAGGCATGGTAACTTCAATAAAAACGCAAAAAAATAAGCACAAGCCTACGGCTGAAAAATGGACAACCGTTCTATCACAAACACACTTGGTCGAGTGCATCAAGCCACTCGTCCGAGTCAAGGACACTCGATCGAAAACTATATGTACTCGGTCAAGTACACCCAACACATAATCCAATCAAAACATACATATATTTTCGCTCGATCGAGTCCAGGACACTCGGTCGAGTCCCACACACTCGGTCGAGTGTCAATACACACTCGATCGAGTGACCAAAAAAAACATTAACCCAAAATATACAGGAACTTTTACTCGGCCGAGTTTATAATGGCACTCGGTCGAGTTCAGAACATTCTGCCGAGTATCACCATACGCTCGGTTGAATCACAAAATACAGCTTTCTAAAATTACATCAGACCCCAACTCTCGATCGAGTGTCAAGGGTACTCGGTCGAGTAACCTCTACTCGGTCGAGTCCCTTGCCCCACTCGGTCGAGTCGAGCAAAAAATACGGCCCCGATACAGCACTTATCCTTAAATATTCATACATGTAACATGATCAACAATGGAAATCAAATTATCATGCTTATAATCACCTTTATTCAACTAATCATATTCATACATGCATGTTACGGCTCATATATGCTTCACATATTCTTACGCAGCTCATATATATCATGCTTGTCAATAATAAACACATCTTTCATGCCTATAATCATATTCGTTCACACATATCTCATGTTACACATACGCGACATAATACTATCATCGCACTTCCTTTCTCATACCCATCTCCACTTCACATCATACTCAACAATTACTCATAACAGTTCACATCAACTACACATATACACCCCAACACGTCCCCGTTATTACCGACTAAGAGCTATAGGGGTAAGGTTGCGATTTTAGGAAGTCTCCCAAATCTTTGCGGTAGCTCCCTATGACTCCTACCCGGGTTCATTTTGTTAGACACTCTTAAGTTCATTTGGTTCATTGGTTTAGGTTCCAAAATCGTCGCTCTGATACCAGTTTGTAACACCCCCATCTACCAAAGAGCCTTTAAAGACCTCCTTAGTACATGAAGATGCTACCATCTCGGTTGCCTAAAATAATACATATCAGATAGACCATAATATAACAGTTTATTAAAGCAATAGTTTAACTCAAATTACATTATTCCAATCCAGACGACATATCGTCTCAACAACCATAATCCAAAGGCGAAATAAAGAATAATAAGTGTGAATGTCTAAGACTCTATATATCCTTGCGACAGCTACGACTTAACGGTGGCGATCTCATCAACTCCCGAACGCGAGCTCAACGAGTTACCTGCTGGTCACCTATTTACCAATCCCCAATGGATCACAGCAGTTTTAAAAAACAGTAACGGGGTCAGTACGATATAAGTCGATCAATGTACAAGACAGTAAGAGTAATCAATCGAGAAAGAGAAACCAAAGGCCCAGTGTAACGGTCACCTCAGCAGCATCGGGTCACCATCCCCGACCTGCAAAACCACCTATTGATGCCAGACCGCAGCACTTGACATCGACAGCCCCTCTCACCGCAGTGAAAATTCCCGGAACATTAATATGCACATCCTCCTCGCACCGGGAGAGCTACGAGGGGCAAACTCGGGGTGTGATCTGGTCTCCCGTCGGATCACCAAAATAGTAACCAAGTAACCACTCCAAAATCCAAACCTGAACTCCATCATCATCATCATCATCAATGAAGTAACAATATCACAATGATGCATTTTATCTCAATGATTAACACACATAGTACTGAGTAAGGAAACCTACCTTATTTGTAAATACGCAACAAATCACAATCAACCAACTAGAAATCTTCCTCTGCGAAGTCTTCCCCTAAACATGAAATTAATATATAATCAATACTAACCCTTCTTCCCTTTTTTCTCCAATTCAATTAGGGTTTCAATGCATAATAATTATTAGTAACAATAACCACATATTTGAATTACTTACCAACAAAATCAAAAAGACAAGAAGTAAATTTGATCTGGCTTGGAATGATTAAGGATGCTTGAGAGGTTTTGAGAGAGTTTAGAAGTGCTTGATTATGAAACGTAAACTGGTTAAAATATGTTAAAAACCCTCTTAAATATCTTTAATCAAACCGCCCAATAAAACCTGATCGACCGGTGCTCTCGGTCGAGTGCAATAAGCACTTAGTTGAGTGCACACTTACTCAGCGAAGTGCCAACTAGGCAGAAGGCTGCATAACTGACACACTAACCTTACTCGGCCGAATATACCCTACTCGGCCGAGTACACCACCCACTCGACCGAGTACACAGTACTCAGAAATACGGAGTATTAAAAACATGATATGTCTAGTCAAAGTGATGGTGAATCCGACAGTGAATAATCTCAACCTTAACCAGCAAAAGAGAAAAGTCCTTGGAGAACAAGAGTACACCACAAAATTCCTGAAGAAGTTAGACCGAGTCAGGCTGAAGATGTTCTTATCCAGGATAAGGAAAATCAACAACAGTTGAGGAGAATTAGTCGTCCACGTAAGCCAAATCCCAAGTATGCAAATGCAGCAATAGTGGAGGACACCGTGAAAGAGTCAACTACTTACGATGAGGCCGCTGGTAGCAAAGCGTGGATAAAGGCTATGGAGGAGGAAATCCAAGCAGTCCATCAAAATGAAACTTTGGAGTTATTACCAAAGCTTAGTGATGTTAAACCCATTTCATGCAAGTGGGTTTATAAAGTGAAGACCAAGCCATATGGTTCTATTGAAAGGTACAAGGCACGACTCGTAACCCGAGGATTCTCTCAGAAGTATGAGCTAGATTATGATGAAACATTTAGTCTGGTTGCGAAGATTACCACGGTACGTATTTTACTAGCACTTGCAGCTAGTAACCAGTGGAAATTGTGGCAAATAGACGTGAAGAATGCATTTCTTAATGGCATGCTAGATAGAGACATATACATGGATCACCCAAAAGGGTTTGAGGATTGTGATCCATGTTATGTATACAAGCTGAAGAAAGCTCTTTATGGATTGAAGCAGGCTCCACGAGCATGTTATGGTAAGATAGCTGAATTCTTATTGCAAAGTGGTTATTCAGTTGCTCCTGCAGTTTCGAGCTTGTTCGTGAAAGCTCAAGATGGAAAGTTATCAGTGTTTCTCGTTTATGTGGATGATCGTATCATCACTGGAGATGATGAAAGAGAGATTCATCAAATAAGATCAAATCTATCAATACGGTTTCATATGAAAGAGCTTGGAGAGCTAAAGCACTTTCTTGGTTTAGAGGAAGAGAGAACCAAGGGTGGGATAATTCTTTGTCAACAGAAATAAGCCCAGGATATTTAGGATAAGTACGGAATGCTCGATAGCAAACCAGTGTAAACTCCAATAGAGATTAAAGCCAGACTATGTTTGTAGAGTTTATTGATCGAATACGAAAGAGGGGGGGTGAATTGAGTATTAAAAACTAGCCCCACTTTTTCGATTTATATGATATGTAATTAATTATTTGATCTTATGAATTAAAATCAACTAATTAATTAATCAAAGTAAGCGCGAATAACAAAATAACTAAAAGTAAAGAGATAAGAGAGAGGCACACGATTTTTGAAGTGGTTCAGTTTCACACGTTGAAACCTACGTCCACTATTCTCGATTAATAATTTTTAGTACCTTTCTACGGATTACAAAAATTACCAACTCACTCGTATAATCAACACTATGATTATAACTCAAGTTGAGTATCGCTAAATACTCTATACTATCTTACGCTAATAAGAAAGTACAATATAACTCACACAAATTCCCGTTAAAGAATTGTAAGCTTATAATGATGTACTATTATCCAATAACGTATTTCACTCAAGCGATTGAAAATAATTGATGCACAACTCTTTTAAAAACAAACTCTAAAAATAATAAATATTTGCTCAAAGGTTTGCTTTAAAACGATTTTGGAAAATCAACACAAGTAAAATAAATAGCCGTGTGATATGTTGTGTATTTCGTGTATTTTGCAATTTGTATGTGAAGGAGTATTTATAGTAATAGAATCATAGTAGATCTAAAACCCTAGTATAATATTTAATAAAGATATTTATCTTATCATAAAATAATATTTGCTTATCTTTTAGAAATATCTTTATCTCAAAATATTATTTGGTTTATCTTATAGAAATATATTTATCTTAATATCTCAAAATATTGTTGTAAAGATATAGTAGTATCCTAGATTAGGTAAACTAAGGAAACAACCTATGGAGGCCGAATCCTAGCTCACGAAACCCTAGGAGCACGAATCCCTAGGTGGCACAAACTAGGTTTCACGAAACCCTAGATGGCTAAACCACTAGGTGGGCTAATTAGGTTAACAACAAATTGAGATAGAATATATTAGAAACCCTAGGTAGCATGACACCCCATAAGTTGTATTACTAACCAATAGAATCTCATAAATATATTCTCTATTAAAATAATTGATAAATATAAAAATAAAACTCTTTCACTTTTGAAAACATTTCAAAACATTTTATTTCCAAAATCATGCATCAATATTTTATCATTCAAAATCATAGGCTAAAGCTATAACTTTTGAACATAAAATCTCTCGAATGGAATAGTTACCGAATAACGACCTATACTATCTAATCTTCACAAAGATCTTCAGTATACGGATCATCTCTTCATCTTGATCACAAAGACCCTCCATCTCGAGTCTTGTGTAATTTAATGTAGATCTTGTTTGAAGCGATTTTCCTTAAAGTTATGCCTGGTAATGCTATAATCCATGTTTGCAACTTCCAAAGTTATTCCTGAAGTTGTTATAACTTTTTCTCAACAACTTTATCAAAGTATGCCTAACTTTGATCTTTCTTCTCTCTCATAATTGTTGCTACTATACTACGACTAAAGCACACAATTAACACGCATATGATCTATCCGAGTAAAACATATTATTAGTACACAGCATGTCTTATCAAAACTATGATTGGTCCAACAACTTCCCCCTATTTTTGATGATGAAGTCTCATTGATTTCCTCAAGAGTTCTTCTTAACAATGTGACTAAGTATGGTTCCCCCTCAACAAAGCACTCAAAAGTTATAGCACCTTTGATCGCAAGAGCAAAACAACTTAGCCAAAGTTATAGCTTG
Source organism: Heliosperma pusillum (assembly GCA_022085475.1). NCBI lineage: Eukaryota > Viridiplantae > Streptophyta > Magnoliopsida > Caryophyllales > Caryophyllaceae > Heliosperma > Heliosperma pusillum. Next base: position 11,701 of record JAIUZE010023371.1, read on the forward strand.
AGAGAATTTAAGAGATAACGAGTCTTGACAAGGAGCAAGCTTAAGCAAATACTCAAATCATATCATTTCTTCCCCCTCTTGGCATCATTGAAAAGACAAGAACAAAGACATGAAACGACTAGAATAACACATGTTAAGGCAAGAAATAGATATGCAAAATACGCAATATAAGACGATATATACCAAGCAAAATCAAATGCAAATGTGAATTAAAACTACAAACCACAAAATATATTGTTAAGTGCCATTGGGCCGAATAGAACATTGTCAAAACACGCCAAAATGGACCGAATATGGTTAAGTAGTTTAAGAGATAAGCAAACAAGATTAGAAAAGCAAGGCATTGTGGGTAGGTGGATGAGGCTAGGGTGCTTTATAACCGGGCCTAGTACGGTACTCAAGAGTGGAGAGACGGTCAAGGCAAGAAGACACATGTGTAGCTTGAGCGGTGAGGCAAACGTCAAAGTTCCGAACTTTCAACGAAAGAGCCTCCGTCTCATCATATATAGTACGCATCCCCTCACGCATCTCCGTTCCGCTCTTAACCAAAGAACCGCCTTGGCTCACCAAAAATGTCATCCGATCCCTTTGCCTATATACTTCTTGCTTACAATCAAGAATGTTTCGTTCTAGCTTAGCAAGGCGATCATCCATACCATTCATCCACGTCCTCATCTCATGACTCACACCCGACCCACCTTGGTCACGGGTTGAGCTCAAAGAACCCACAGCCACGGTTTGAACAACCGTGTCCAATACCGTCTCAATTTTCTTATCCTGCGCGTCCAAGCGCTCCATAATACTACCAATGAACATACCCAATTTTGACTCAATCCCGGAAAAATCAGCCCCACCCGACTGCAAACAAACCGAACCTCCCTTTACTAAAAACAACAACTCCGGACCATTAGCATCAAGCTTCATAAACTTCAAGAACGTATCACACATTTCATCTTTTACGGCGACCCCATAATTGTTCACATTGACAACTCCCTTCGACTCTAAGAGTCGTGACAACCACATGCCATACGGCAAATCAAGAGTAGAATATAATTTGTCTTCGGTCACCGAGAAAGCGGTTTGTGAAATACGATTAAACACAAGAGAAGGTAAATTAACCCGGTTGCCTTCCAACCAATGCTTTACGACCAACATCTCATAGCATGCAATTTTATCACGTCTGCCCCGTCGCGGAATCACAGTATTCCATAAAAAATTCAGCAAAAATTTCAGTTTAGAAGACACACTACCCGCCAACACACAACTCGACAACGATGTCCAAACATCAAAATACTTCTTAACTTCCAACTTAGTCGTGTCCGTCAGTTCATCCCATGACGTACTCGGATTGATTTTGATTCCATCATCAGGAACCAAAAACAGAGTACAAAAGTCCGTCACGGAAATCGAAATTGCACGGCCATTTATGACGGCAAGCAACACTCCATCGTTTAATGAAACAGAAGAAAAGAACTGAGTTACCTCAATCGGATACACCGGACCCGAAAACTGAGCCACCGTTTCCCATTCTTGGAAATTCAGAAAATCAGTAAAGAAGCCCAAAGCCCTATATTTGTCACACCAAGCTTTCGGATAATAACGATCACCGTGTATTCCATACTGAGCAACCCGGTTCACATGTTTTCTTTCGTCTTTTGTAAGACGGAGTTTATCAATCCCCGAAGATGTTTCTTGAGGCGAAAAATCACGCAATGTCACCCTTGTTGGCGCCTCGGGAACCGCGTCAGTGGTGTCGTTTGTAGCTTCTTCTTGGAGTCTACCTTTCCCTTTATTTAACCGTCGTCTTTTCGTACCCTCAAGACCCGCACCGGACTCGGTTTGGTTTGGGTTGGGTGATTGTTGTGTGGAAATTTTTGGGTTGGGAGTTTTTGGGTTTGGGTTCTTGGAAATTTATGATCTAGTGGAAGCCATTGATGATTGTTGAAGGTTTGGGTGTTTGTGTGTGGGAGCCGTGAGGAAGGAGAAGAGGGTAGTAAAAATTGGTTGAGTATTGAAGTGGTAAAAGTGATAGGTGTAAGAGGGTAATTATGATTGTGTAAGAGGTAGGTGTTGCTTTTGTACTTGGGCACATGATGTGCCGGCCCCAATTGATGTCTTTCCTTTTTTTTCTTTTTCTTTTTTTAATTTGAATTTGGGTAGAAAAAGGAATCTTGGGTAGTTAAGTTTGGGATATGGTAAGGATAGAGTTTGGTAAATAAAAAGATATGGTAAGGTGATTTTATTAGAGAGTTTCGGCTAGTATAGGTTACATGGGTAGAATTTGGCTCAATTTTGGAGAGTGAATATGATAGGCAATTGGCAAATATGTGGTTCATAATTCAATTTCCATAAAACACTCAATATGCAAGATACTCATGTAAAATGTATAATATTAAACACAAATATACTAGCAATGAAATATGCGGACACAGTCATACAATCTCGTCTTATTCTAGCCAGTCACGCAGGTTCACAAAATAAATAAGATGAATTTAATTGCTACCGATTAAACCAATTTCCAACCGCAAAATCTCAAAACGTCTTCTCGCTAACGCCTTTGTTAAAATGTCAGCCCATTGATTGTCAGTACTACAAAATTCGAGTTTAATGTTGCCCTTTTCTACATGGTCACGCAAAAAATGATGTCTAATGTCTATATGCTTAGTACGAGAATGCTGAGCTGGGTTCTTAGAAATAACAATAGCACTCGTATTATCACAGAAAACAGGCATACAACCAACATTAACACCATAATCACATAGTTGTTGCTTTAACCAAAGTAGTTGAGAACATACCAGTCCTGCAGCGATATATTCAGCTTCTGCAGTAGACAACGCAACCGAATTTTGCTTCTTTGAGCCCCACGTTATTATGCATGGTCCAACAAAAGTAGCGAATCCAGAGGTACTTTTTCTATCTAAAGAACATCCCGCATAATCTGCGTCTGAATATCCTACTAGATCGAAATTACACTCAAGTGGATACCATAAATATAAGTTAGATGTACCAATTAAATATCTCAAGATACGTTTAACTGCAATCATATGTGATTCTTTAGGACATGATTGAAATCTAGCACAGACACATACGCTGAACATAATGTCAGGCCTACTTGCAGTTAAATATAATAAAGAACCAATCATACCTCGATATGTAGTCTCATCTACGGACTTACCATTTTCGTCTAAGGTCAACTTTTTGTCAGTTACCATAGGCGTGTCCATTGGATGAGCGTTTTCCATACCAAATTTTCTGATTAGCTCCTTGACATATTTTTGTTGGTGAATCTTTATCCCTTCTTTGGTTTGTTGAATCTGCAATCCTAGGAAGAATTTCAATTCTCCCATCATGCTCATTTCAAATTCTGAGGTCATAAGATCTGAAAAATACTTGCACAGTTTATTGTTAGTAGAACCGAAAATAATATCGTCTACATAAATTTGAGCAACAAGTAAATCAGAACCCTCGGATTTTAAAAATAGGGTTTTGTCGACATATCCTCTTTTAAAATTGGTTTTGTAATAAGAATTTAGATAATCTGTCGTACCAAGCCCTAGGCGCTTGTTTCAAACCATATAAAGCTTTATCGAGTTTAAAAACATGGTTTTGAAACTTTCTATTCAAAAATCCAGGAGGTTGTTAAACAAAAACCTCTTCTTCCAAATAACCGTTAAGAAATGCAGTCTTAACGTCCATTTGGAACAGTTTCATTCCTTTATGAGCTGCGAAGGCGATGAGCAAGCGAATAGCTTCAAGTCTTGCTACTGGAGCGAATGTCTCGTCATAATCAATCCCTTCTTGTTGATTATAACCTTGAACGACCAATCGAGCCTGTTACGAACTATAACTCCTGAATCATCCAATTTATTTCTGAATACCCATCGAGTACCAATCACAGTTCGATTAGGAGGTCGTGGCACAAGGTGCCATACTTTATTACGTTCGAACTGTTGAAGCTCCTCTTGCATAGCCACAATCCAGTCGGATTCTGCAAGAGCTTCCTTTATGTTGGTAGGCTCTATGGTAGACAGAAAAGAATAGAATGAACAAAAGTTATTTAATGTTCGCCTCGTTTGAACTCCTTTATTCAAACTTCCTAGGATACTATCCATAGGATGAGAACTCTTATATTTCCATTTCTTAGAGTTCCTAGGCTCATCATCATCTGATGAACTATCACTTTCCTCAAATGATTCAGAATCAAGATTGGTTCCCCCTGAGTTGGACTCTGGGGTTATAGCTGAAGTTGGTACAACTTCAGTTACACCATCTTGGTTCTGGTTCAAAGTTATAGCATCATCAGCAATAACTTCAGTTTCCTTTTCCTTGTTTTGAGAAGAGACATTCGTATCATCAACAATTGTCTCAGTTCTCTGTTCAAGGTCATTTACGGATTTATCAAGTTCATCATTGATTCCTTCAATAACTTCTTCATTATTTTCTGGCACGTCATCTCTGGAGAGGCGAAAGTCTGGATCATTCATGTCTTCCTCTTCATTCTGTTCAACTTGTTCAGGCACATTATCTTCATCAAAAACAACATGAACACGTTCTTCTATGCATAAGGTTCTTTTATTAAAAACTTTAAAAGCTTTACTATGATTAGAATAACCAACAAACACAGCTTCGTCACTTCGTGGATCAAATTTGCTCAAATTACTTTTTCCATTATTATGGACAAAACACTTACTCCCGAAGTAACGAAGATGAGCTATATTGGGTTTTCTCCCTCTTAAAAGTTCATAGGGAGTCTTTTTGAGAATAGGTGTAATCATAGCTCTATTGTGCACATAGCATGCAGTACTTATGGCTTCTGCCCAAAAGCTCTTAGGAAGGCCACTACACAAAAGCATAGTGTGGGCCATGTCCTCTAATGTTCTATTCATACGTTCCACGACACCATTTTGTTGTGGGGTTCGTGGTGCAGAAAAGTTATGTCCTACACCATTCTCCCTACAATATTCTATAAAGCTTGATTATCAAATTCGGTGCCATGATCCGTACGAATGGAAACTAACTTTTTATCATACTTGTTTTGGGCGAGCTTCATTAGTACTACAAACTCATCGAAAGTTTCATCTTTAGTAAATAGAAAGATAGGCCATACATACCTGGAGTAGTCGTCGACTCGGACGAATACGTACCTTGATCCACCGCGGCTTCTGACTTTCATAGGTCCACACAAATCCATGTGTACCAATTCAAGTGGACGCTCTGTACTTACTACTCGTTTCGGTTTGAATGAAGATCTAACTTGTTTACAACGGGCACATGAGTCACACATCTTTTCTTGTTCGAATTTGATTGAGGGTAAACCCTCAACTAAATCCCACGATTTAAGTTTCTTTAAAATTGTTGGACTGATGTGTGCAAACCTCTTGTGCCACAGGCATGAATCATCCACTGTGACTTTCATGCACGTAAAGGAACTTGTAGTGACTTTGTTTAAATCAATCATATACACGTTTCGTTTACGTAGACCTTCTAAGATAACGTTACTAGTACCTTCAACTATGATACGACAAACATTTGAATGAAAAATGACTTTGTTGCCTTTGTCACATAGTTGAGAGATACTTAGCAAGTTATGCTTAAGGTCATCTACCAGATATACGTTATTGATAGCATGTGAAGAAGATATACCAATCTTACCTACACCGATTATGTTGCCCTTCTTGTTGTCTCCAAAGGTGACCTTGCCACCGTTGAAGGGTTCTAGTGAAAGAAATAAACTCTTGTTTCCAGTCATGTGTCTCGAACAACCACTGTCGAGATACCATAGATTGTTTTCTTTCACTATTATCTGCAAAATAATCAAATACAGCTTTTAGGTACCCACGCTAAGTTGGGTCCTTTGTGGTTAGTGACTCTATGTATTTGATCATTCCTAACCCATACCTGTTTGACAATTCTTTTCTTCTTAGGATAGGGTTTGCTAGGTTTATTATATTGTTTGTTATTGCTGTGACGCAAATTAGGTTTAAACGACTGCTTCTGATTCACATTAGGTTTAGATTTTAAATGTACAGATGTGTAATCGAAAGCCATGTCATAAAACCATCTAAACTCATTATTTCTAACCTCATCACGTTGAGGTTCAGACTCAGACTCACTAGACACGTCATGCTCTTTCACAAAATCAGTTTGATTTTTGTTGTCGTTACATATTTAACACAATTATCTTTAACATGACCGTTGTGACCACAATAATTGCAAATCAGATATTCTGAAAGATTGACATACTTCCTTCTTCTGAAATCACGGTCAGAAGGAGTGGATTTGCACTTATCATGGTCTCTACGACTATAGCATTCATGACCAAGTCCCATTTTCACGTTATTATTAGATTGTTCGGTAAGGAAGTCTAAGACCTTCTGACTTCCTTCCCACTTATCATGAACTTTTCGTGCATGTAGAAGCAATTCCTTCAAAGACTGAATTTCTTTTTCACACGACGAATGATCTACATGCGAGTCTTTGGAGGGATTGTTCTTTTTGAAATTTTCACGAAAATCATTGAACCGTTTGTTCAAGATAAGTTTCTCCTCATTATGTTGACTTTTGGCTTGGGAGAATTCAGACTTCAAATCTTTCAATTGCTGAGAAAGAAAAGAATTTACTTTCTCATGATCAAGAATAACAACTTCCTTTGCCTTAGCTTGAGATTGTAAAAGCTCATTGACTTTCTTCAATTCTAAAGTTATAGCTTCATTAGCTATAACTTTGGCTTGAAGATGCTTAATGTTGAGCTTCAACTCTGAGATTATAGCTTCATTAGCTATAACTTTAGACTCAAGAGCTTCTTTATCAACATTTGTCTTGTCTGAAGTTATAGCTGAAGTTGCCATAACTTTAGACTTGAGCTTTTTAGCTTTGGCCTTTAGAAGTTGGTTTTCCTCAGCAATATCAAGAATTTGTTCTTTAAGATCTTTTAATTCAAGACTCTGTTCATGACAATGATCTAAAGCTTCTTCAAAATACTTAATAAAAGACTTCTTAGATAAATTCTTAACTTGCTTTTTAAGTTCAAGATGACTAACCTCTTCGTCATCTTCTGAATCTGGTTCTGAATCTGAGTTGCCAACAAGACACATCTCGGATTCGCTTTCATTGTCACTGTCAGAAGTTAGGTCAAGACTGACGTTGCTTAGACACAAGTTGGCG
>JAIUZE010023373.1:0-23982 GCA_022085475.1 Heliosperma pusillum
TTTGCCATATACATTGCTTTTATGTTTTCCTTTTTAATTAACTCGACATTTCGTGGCTGGGAGAACTCGGAGTTACTCCCCACTTACTGTGGCTTCCGTGTTTATATTTAATGCGGTTGGCAGGTTTGTGATGCATACTTGGGTACATTGACGATCTAGCGAGTGAAGTATTACCTTGGACCTATATTCGGTTCTTAGGATTGTATATTATTATACACTCTTTTATTTCAGTATTTATACGGGAAACATGTATCCCGTTTTGGATATTTCTTTTGTATAATATTATTTCCGTTTTGTTATGAACCTTTTTATTTAAGACACCTTTGTTATGTATTATCATCTTTTATTTAGTTAAATTATTTTTTTTTCTTTCCGCAAATTTGAGGGTGTCACACTATGGTAGAGAGAAATGAATAGAATGAACAAAAGTTATTTAATGTTCGCCTCGTTTGAACTCCCTTATTCAAACTTCCTAGGATACTATCCATAGGATGAGAACTCTTATATTTCCATTTCTTAGAGTTCCTAGGCTCATCATCATCTGATGAACTCTCATTTTCCTCAAATGTTTCAGAATCAAGATTGGTTCCCCCTGAGTTGGACTCTGGGGTTATAGCTGAAGTTGGTACAACTTCAGTTACACCATCTTGGTTCTGGTTCAAAGTTATAGCATCATCAGCTATAACTTCAGTTTCCTTTTTCTTGTTTTGAGAAGAGACATTCGTATCATCAACAATTGTCTCAGTTCTCTGTTCAAGGTCATTTGCGGATTTATCAAGTTCATCATTGATTCCTTCAATAACTTCTTCATTATTGTCTGGCTCGTCTTCCCTTGAAAGGCGAAAGTCTGGATCATTCATGTCTTCTTCTTCATTCTGTTCAACTTGCTCAGGCACATTATCTTCATCAAATACAACATGAACACTTTCTTCTATGCACAACGTTCTTTTGTTAAAAACTTTAAAAGCTTTACTATGATTAGAATAAACAACAAACACAGCTTCGTCACTTCGTGGATCAAATTTTCTCAAATTACTTTTTCCATTATTATGGACAAAACATTTACTCCCGAAGCAACAAAGGTGAGCTATATTGGGTTTTCTCCCTCTTAAAAGTTCATAGGGAGTCTTTTTGAGAATAGGTCTAATCATAGCTCTATTGTGCACATAGCATGCAGTACTTATGGCTTCTGCCCAAAAGCTCTTAGGAAGGCCACTACACAAAAGCAGAGTGCGGGCCATGTCCTCTAATGTTCTATTCATACGTTCCACGACACCATTTTGTTGTGGGGTTCGTGGTGCAGAAAAGTTATGTCCTACACCATTCTCCCTACAATATTCTATAAAAGCTTGATTATCAAATTCGGTGCCATGATCCGTACGTATGGAAACTAACTTTTTATCATACTTGTTTTGGGCGAGCTTCATTAGTACTACAAACTCATCGAAAGTTTCATCTTTAGTAAATAGAAAGATAGGCCATACATACCTGGAGTAGTCGTCGACTAGGACGAATACGTACCTTGATCCACCGCGGCTTCTAACTTTCATAGGTCCACACAAATCCATGTGTACCAACTCAAGTGGATGCTCTGTACTTACTACTCGTTTCGGTTTGAATGAAGATCTAACTTCATGTTTGGATCTACGAAACAAGGCATACATCCTTCCAGGACCGTTCCAACAATTTTTGAGGCCTTGTGTGAAATCTTTAAGAGGGGCTCTATATTATATTTATATGTAAAAAATGAGAAAAATGTATCTTAAATATTATGTGATTTATTTATATGACTAGTCTATTACTCATTTATTTATGGAAGAAATGCAAATACAAATATAGAATTTTTCTTTATTTTTCAACAACAAAAAAGTGTTGTAGTGGTTAGTTACCCAATATAAAAGCAAGATAACCAAGTTCAATTACCCAAAAAGAACATGGAGCAAGAATCGAACCCAAAACTATTGATAATATATACTGTACCATATCACTAACAATTGAAACATAGTGATAAAATGCACTAAATTTATATTATTGACTGGGCTAGAATTGACCCTGCTCCTTCCTAATTTTTTATGTGAATAATTTTCAAACAAAGATAACTATTTATTTTTGTTTGACCAAGTAAAGAAGAAATAACGAGCTTTTGAAATCCAGTTGATCGACTAAACTACTATAGTCGATCGACTTGGACCCAAAAGTCGATCGACTTAGACTATATTTCGAGGTTAATTCGTTCTAAAACCCTAAACATTTTATATATCATATTGATCTGAAATAAAAGGCAATACTTTTTCTTTTATTTTCCTAACCTAGATCTCAACTTAAAGCTAGAGAGCCCTTCTTTTTTCTTTTTCTTCAAGACTTGTATTCAAAATTTAATATTTCGATTCGTGTTTGTTTTTCAATTTATCTTTGTTCATTTATTCATACTTGTTTTCAAGTTTTGTTCTCTCAATTCTTATATGTACTATGAATTTTAGTCTGATTTGTTTACTAGGATTTTGGAATCGAAATTAGCAACTGGCTGAACAATAAATTTAGTTGCTTTCTCTAATTATTATCAACTATTCTTTTGTAGTGACTTAGTGGATAGTATTAGTAACATTGACCTAAGATCGAGATCTTGGTTAGGATTAGACTTGTTAACAATTGGTCGGACGCCCTAGTGCGTAGCGAGAGTATGCTAAGCACAGTACGTTTTGGGTGAAAATTGATTTGAGAGTATTTTATCATTGTCGTTTAGGTTGTTCTCGATGCTAGTTTGTGAGCTTTTAATTACCCCAATTATTCCATAGTGAACTTATCTCATATACTTATCTCGTTATTTTTTACATATTCTACTTTACTCGCGTGTTTTCCTTTTTAGACGATATTTACAACCAAACAAACAACCCAGTTTGCTTCGATAATTTAAAGTTCTTTTAGCGATTAGAACACATTTAAGTAGACTTATCAAACGGGCGCATGAGTCGGGTCAGATCATATGGGTTACGGGCTAGGTTCAGGTTAGAATACGGGTCAAATTTGTTTTTAACGCCTCTGATTTTTTTACCATTTCTTAAATAAAAAAAATGATTTTAAAAAATTAGGCATATTTAATACTCCGTAAATATTATAATCATATTAAATGGTACATTATTATATTAACACCATTATAAAAATTAACTTATTAAATAATTATTGTTTTATTTTAAAATTATATAAAATTAAGTTTTTTTTATTATTTTACAATTTAAAGTACTAGAACTAAATATGTTTTGATTATAATTTGAAATATAATATATAAATATAAATATAAATTTTTTTATTTATCTTTAACCCGACAGGTCGACGCGGGGAGGTTTGGTTTTGACCCTAAATTAACGGGTCATTTCAGGTTCCGGTTGAATGAGTCGTGGGTCAAGATTTTCGGATCTTTAATCCTAAGAAATGGATCGAGCGGATCAGGTTCACGTATCGGGTCAGTATCTGACATTATTACATTTAAGTCTTTATCTGGGTTTAACCCTGATTTCCTTATATACATATTTCGGGGCCCTTAGATTTACTTTCGAGATGCATGGTATACATACGAAATCATCCATTGTTATCTCCTAAACTCTAGCAAGAGCTTTCAATTTAGAATGGTAGGATGCTACGAAGAGAAGAGAAATATTATCTTGGGTTATTTAATGACAATACTCCAAATTATTGGGGTGTTTCTCAAAATACTCTAAACTATATTTTAACTACCTATATAACAAACTATTATACCCCTTTACCTTTAATAGAATTGGCCCTTTATTAACCTATTATACAGGTAAAAATATCACGCCTTTCTCATTATAAATTATCTTCATCTTCTTCCTCTTACCTATACTTAAGAAACTCGGGAAAACCAAGAAAAACTAACTTCAAATTACCAAAAAATCAATCAAAAAATCTCAATAACCCCAATCAATATTATTGAATCATAGTCCTAACCCTAAATTCCTTGATTGTTGCCTTCTTCCTCTCTCCTTACCATCATCATCAACAAAAACAACAATCTTAGCAAGAACATCTTCAGCACCACCATCACTCGCCCAATTAAAGAAGCATCAACTAATTAAAGAAGAAGAAGAAGACAGGCGAGTTTAATGACTCAAGGATTAAGAGACGGGAAAAGTAACAACCTCTAAATTGTAATGAGAGTAAGGTCTAAATGCCTCAAGCACAAAAACCAACAGATAAAATAGATGATAGAACCGTGTAAAAAAGGAATAGACTTTATACCTGGTAAATAAAAACTAGCAAACCCAGAAATTAACCAATTGAAACGGGCCAATATATTAATAAATTAGATATATTTATGGGCTATTAAGTTGGGGGTTTTCAGAAAAAGGTAAAGAAATGAAGGGGATTGACTCCCTTTCTTGGTGTTTGTTTTCCTCTTTCAATCATTCCCTTTACCCTTTGTTACCTCAAAATCTATCTAACTCCTTACCTCCCACCCCCAAAATGTATGATATATCATTACCCTTTAACTCGCCCACCACTATCACTCATCATCATTGTGTATTGTCCATCGACCGGTCAATGAAGACGACCACCACCTTGTGGTCGCCACCTTTGAACTCCCCTTCACCTTCCTGTCGCCACCCACAACCACCTGAAATTGCACTACAACCGGGAACACTTACTACCGGCGACGCCACACCGACAAATAACCCCAATCAATATTATTGAATCATAGTCCTAACCCTAAATTCCTTGATTGTTGCCTTCTTCCTCTCTCCTTACCATCATCATCAACAAAAACAACAATCTTAGCAAGAACATCTTCAGCACCACCATCACTCGCCCAATTAAAGAAGCATCAACTAATTAAAGAAGAAGAAGAAGACAGGCGAGTTTAATGACTCAAGGATTAAGAGACGGGAAAAGTAACAACCTCTAAATTGTAATGAGAGTAAGGTCTAAATGCCTCAAGCACAAAAACCAACAGATAAAATAGATGATAGAACCGTGTAAAAAAGGAATAGACTTTATACCTGGTAAATAAAAACTAGCAAACCCAGAAATTAACCAATTGAAACGGGCCAATATATTAATAAATTAGATATATTTATGGGCTATTAAGTTGGGGGTTTTCAGAAAAAGGTAAAGAAATGAAGGGGATTGACTCCCTTTCTTGGTGTTTGTTTTCCTCTTTCAATCATTCCCTTTACCCTTTGTTACCTCAAAATCTATCTAACTCCTTATCTCCCACCCCCAAAATGTATGATATATCATTACCCTTTAACTCGCCCACCACCATCACTCATCATCATTGTGTATTGTCCATCGACCGGTCAATGAAGACGACCACCACCTTGTGGTCGCCACCTTTGAACTCCCCTTCACCTTCCTGTCGCCACCCACAACCACCTGAAATTGCACTACAACCGGGAACACTTACTACCGGCGACGCCGCACCGACAACACCATTCTCGACTTCCGCGGTATCTAGGGACCACACCACCATATCTAGGGACGGGGAGGGAATTTACCTGGTGGAAAGGTTATTGAGGAATATAGGTGGTGGTCTCAAATGCAGAGGATAGTGTAGCCGGCGTCGTCGGCTATCGATTTATGATGGTTGGTGGTGGTAAGGGAGTGGTTGGTTGTTGGGATATCTTGTTTTACTTTGATTTTTTTCTTTTACTATCTTTTTTTCTCTTTAATTGAGGAACCAAACAACTTAAATTTAGGGTAATTCCATTGCATTCTCCTTTTTTCCCTTTCTTGATTTTATTCCCTTTCACTTTGATGAACCCAACGCCTTCTTAGAGTACTTGAAATGAAATAACATTTTGGTTTTAATTTTGCAATGAAATTGAAGAAAGAAACTAAGAAAGTAAAGGTTTAATTTATACTCATGATTTATATAAGGAATTCAAAAAGGGGTGTAAAAAAGAGGGAAGACTGAAGAAGAAGAAGAAGGTGAGTAGTTTAACTGAACATGAGATTAGGAGATACAATTTGGGGCGTGTTGCGGAGCGTTGGTGGGTTGAGATCGAAGAGAGATAAAGAGAGTATTAATGAAGGTTATCGGATATAGATGACAATTGATAGGCTATTTCACACCTAATTAAAGATAAATACCCTAGACACAAATGAATGTAGTAATACGGGTCGAACACGAAGACGGGAGTTGTTATACAAGTTGTTATGGGGTGAATTCTATCAAAGTCGGTTATCGATTGGTTTGGTTGGGTTTATGAAACAACAATAATAATAAAGGAAGAGTCTAGGGATGTCGGGTCACACATGCAAATTATGTAAATGCTCAAGTCAAACTAGGAAATTGATAATAACGATAATTGTTTAGGCTAAAGACACCCAACTCTCGATATTAGTGTCAACCATAGATCGGGTCCTAACGAACTCTCGCTTTGGCTAGGTCGATCTACTAACACATGCTTAGTCTATAATTCAATTACGTGCCTCTCGACTTATAGAAAGAATTAACGAATTTAATCAAGGATTGTGATCAATAATCAAATACTAACAATACAATGCAAGCATGTGATAGAAACAACTATTTGATATCATAACATCTCATTTCAACAATTGCAAATATTATTTATGCATGACTTCCCTAATTCCCTAGACATAGTAACTACTCTTGCATAATGATAACTAATCTAATAACAAATGATAAAGTAAACGTGATAACTAACTAATAATGGAAATGACAAAGGAAATAACAAAACAATACAAGAAATAGAATTACCTCAACAAAGGAAATAAAACTTGGAATTGAAGAACACAATGGAACCAAATAACTTGCAAATGAACTTGTAATATAAATTGAAATACTTACAGGAATTATTTATAACAACTAATGGAAACTAAACTATTCTAAACCTAATCTAATGATTAATGATATTATGTAAAAGAGTGTTTTTAGAGTGTAGAATGATGTCCAAGATGATCCCCTAATGACGGATTAAGGCTCCTATTTATAATAAAATAGGAGCATAACGTAAACAGCTAGGCGAGTCAAACCCCGATCGGGGAAAGGTAACGCCGATCGGGGCCGTGGGTATCCAGGTTATTGTCTTAATTTCGTCTTAACTTCTTGCTTTATGGTGATGCGGAATCCAATGCTTACATATTCATGAGTCCGTCTAAGGCATCCTAGGAGTCATTTGACATCCAATGCAAGCTCTTATCTTGGGCTTTTACTTGGACTTCATTTCTTTATTTGCAAACCAACCAAAGTTGGTTTCTTCATGCTCGGGATTTCCAATTTCTTCCCGAAACGCCTCTATGCTTCCCGGAACACCTTTGCATGATCAAGACTTGCTCTTATTAGCATCGTGAACTTGGATGAATGCTAATTAGTTTGACGGGACAAAGCTATCGAATGCTTCATTTTCTACATAATGCAATAAAAACGCCTAGAACACGGAATTAGCTCATAAACACATTAATATATAGAAGTGCAATAATCAAATAAACCGAGCTAAAATAGGGAGTTAAACTATATATAAAACGGACTCATCAACAATAGGAAAAAAAGTAGTTAAAATATTTTTACCAGTTTAACAAGTAGCCGGTCTACCTACACTAATATAAGGAAACATGTGTGAAAGTTGGGTATATTAGGTTAAAAAGTATTTTAAGAAGTACCCCAATAGTTTGGAACATTGTCATTAAATAACCATATTATCTTTTACTCCATAGTTTGCTTTATTCGATATATATGAGATGTATTCTAATGAACACAAATTCTCATTTGTGACGGGACGACCCGTCGCAAGTTTGCGACGGGTCAAGCTCTCCTCACAAAGTGCAATTGGGGAAGCAAGTGAGGGACAAATGGATCCCCCCACTTGCACTCCCACTTGTTCTTTGTGAGGAGGGCTTAACCCGTCATAAGCTTGCGACGGGTCGGTCCGTCGCAAGTAAGACTTTATGTCTAATGAAACGTATCTAATTCAAGTGAATGGATGAAGTTCTTAATAATGTTTTCGAGATATTGTCTCATATCTCTTCTAATTATAACTCTAGATACTAAAGGTAAATTTCTGAAGAAAAAAAAAGTTTATACATCACCAAATGTTTATGTATACCTTCATGTAGCATATGTAGGATGTCGAGTATCACTGAAATTGAATATCTTTTTAAATACTTGTATACAACAGCAATGCAAAATGTTATCGTGTCCAACGACAGGGCATATCTACGGCAAAAGGAAGTTGTATACAGTAACAGTAACAGTAACAGGAAGGTGTTAGTCACAGGACGACACATAAGTTAACAGAAGACGCGCAATGTTTGACATGTGTTTATACACGGGGCTGTGATTTTGTAGCTGCCCAAGTCTTCTGTTTAAGTAAATTTCAGCACCATAATCTACGCTTTTCTATCAATTTTACTCTTCCTTTAATTCCTTTAATACTGTAAAAGGAATTCCTCAAGAGTGTGCAAGGTAAGAAAGAAATAAGCGTTTTCTTGCATGATACAACCTTTTTTATTTAAGTATTTTCTTCTGCTGTTTAGGGTATTGTTCACAAATTCTTATATTCTCATATGTGACCGGCAAATCCCTCAGGATTAAATATTACCCACATGAGTTGGAAAAGACAAGTCATTTGTAATTACTAATTACTAATGCTCGTCTTATTAACTCAAGTGGGAAATATTTGACCAATTAGAAGCTTCTAACAGACATATCCGTCAGCGGGGTATGTTAAAAGGGTTTTCTTGCATCCATAACCTGTTCCGCTGGGTATTTTGTTTCATTTGGCAACAAGATTTCCCAAAGCTTGACTGAAATACATCCTTAGAAGATTTGAAGATTTGAAGGAAAATGGAGTGTTATTCCGTTTGCAAAATGGAGGTGAAAGGATTTTGAGGTTCTCCAAGACAATTTAAAATCTCTCAAATAAGAGATTTAAAGGGGAACTCTCCCCTTTCTCCCTTCCCTCCCCTCCTTTTCCCTCCTATCACGTCCCCTCCCGTTCCCGTTTCCTATCCAAACAAGGCCATAATAAATTTTAGTCATTATTCTAGTGTGCTATGTAGAGATCTTCATCAGTTGCACACCCACGTACTTGGAAATTATTATAGTACTTTAAACTCGCTAATAATGCAGAAACAAATAGAGATGGTTTCTCCAAAGATAGGACATGCAATTTCAGGAAGCCCAAGCGTGTTGAAGGAGATTGTCTACGGGATTAGCCTTGGCGTAGTAGCTGGTCTACTGTGGAAGATGCACCATTGGAATAATCAAAGAAGAACTAAAGAGCTTTATGACATGCTGGAAAAAGGTCAAATTAGCACTGTGGTGGAACAAGAATAGCCTCAGCCGTAAGGTTACTGCTTATTTGTGGACTAGGTCTTTTGAATAGCCTTTTCTGTGGTGAAACTATCATCCTTTCGAAGCTTTATCCAACATTTGTGTACTTGACTTCGGCCATGTCCATAGGTGACCTCGACTTTATGTTGCTTGCTATCCATGACCTTTAATATGTTAGCATGTCAGATGGCCATTGCAAAAGCATAAGTACTTTCCGAGCAATTTAGGATATACTGCCTGATGTCGCACACTTCCACTGGCTGACTGAATAATTTTATAATTCTGTTTTTACCTTATAGAGCCTTCATTACAAGGACGGACGAGAATATGCGACTATGTTTATCAGTCTCTATTGGACAGTCCCATCGTCATGCAATCAAAATAAAAAGCGACAAGTAATAAATATATTCAACAGTAATTCCAAAGACTTGGTGGTTGTTCAACCAGCAAGTTCTGAGCACATCAGGTTCACAAAAGAGCTACTGTTTGCAAATTTTGTATGATGTTTACCACAATTAATCTAAGACCACCACTCTATTTATGGATGGTCCAAAAGAATTAGGCCAATAATGACTGAGCTATCCGGATCACCGAGAATAATTAAGAATTGGAATCTGTCGATGGGCCCGAATACACAAACAGAGTTTCACCTGAGGTTTATAATTTATATCATGGATGACAAAAGAATATGATTGTGAACCTAAAATTTGAGTTTTTACCATTTTGATGTATAGAACCTAGGCTTAGCAGCCCAGTGCTTTTCTGTACAGCAACGATTTCTGCAGCTCTAACATCCATATAGCGATGTGCATTCCCATCAGTCGGGCTTTTAAGATAATCATTTCCAACCACACAGTTATCCTTGTCAGAAATGAGCTCTTCTTAAATAATTTCGCCTCTATGACCGCTTCAGAAGAGACTTTGCCAATAATTAAGAATGTATCCAACGATGATCGCTGTAGCTGAAAAAATACACATTTAAATTGAATTAGCCTACTGGAGACATTCGTACTAATATTACTTTAGACAGACCCTGAACTCCACTCTAATCACCACCCATATAAGAAATTGGGAAATAATGAACAAGAGGTACCATTTGCAAGTTAAACGTAATCTCAAAGAGAACAATTACAAAGAAAATCTCGTTTAATACTCAGTAAAAGATTAATTGCAAATCATACAGACCTAGAGAGAGTATCGAATAGTTAACAAAGCAGCCCTGATTTGGAAAAATGATGCAGGGATTTTCATGGCTGACAAAGCAATAGACTCCAGAGAATATAATCCTGAACAAGCCATCGGTAAGCTAACTGTGATCAACAAAGCTTCCACCTCCCCGCCGAAAACTAATGAACTCAATAATCAACAGTACCACGATGGATCTCATCAATTAAAGAATGTCAGGTTGACGCGTTTACACGTCTTAATATATTAATTCTGACTTTCTGAGACATATAAAGTATAACCATTGGAATTCTAAGAAGACAACTCAAAATTCATTGCTTAAGCTAAGACTAGTGCAGAAGCACAAAACCTATAATTTACACGTCTAATCAGGGTTAGGGTTTGCTAACACTTAGGTAGTTAAATTATAGCACAAAATCGTGGCCTCTCTTTTTACTTTTTTAGTAATCTACCGAAATCATTACTAACATCGGGGATCATTGTCCACCCTTTCTCAGAACAGAGAAAAAGAGTATTTTGGTTTTATCATGAAAACCAGAATTCATTTTTTGACCAGGATTTTGTCATTTCGGCAAATTTTCATGGAACATTTAAAAGCATGTGCTAACTTCAGCAGTTGTAAGTTGCACAACTGGATGGGTATATGCTGCAGGCTTATTGAACTATCAATCAACCACAGAAAAGAAATAGACTCAGGCATCGGAAGAGGACAAGTTTTAAGTCATACCAACGAATTATTGACCGCACGCAAGCAATCATTAGTCTTCAACATCAACAGAATTACTCGTGGCAATCTCCTTAGAAGTTCTGAGATCTGAGGGAAGTATTGCGACGCATACATCTGCCACAAACAACTTATACAGTGTGAATAATCAACAGTAATCTAGCAAAAGAAATACATCGTGAATTAATCCACAAGAGATTTTTTCAGTTTTTAACTGAATGAACATTATCAAGGACATGTCGACACTATGAATCAATGGACTACAATGGAAATTCTCAACAGCATTTACTAGTAAATAGTGATATGCTGATGTTCAGGGATAGTTCACCTGCAGTTCTGAACGATCACTGTCTGTCCCTTGTACCACTAAGTGGTCAATTGATGTATCAATGACCCTATTCCAAGGCCTCATCGTTAGAATGCCCGCGAATAACGCATACAGGTCGTCCCCAGCCCCTAGTTTTGCACAGTTTTCTTTTATTGCTTTCACGTCGGAGAATACCAATCCCTGAAAAGCAGAACACAGATCTTACTGAGATGAGTTATTTTCCTACTCTTCTTAAAGACATCAAGAAACACGGGAAAGCAAACTCCAAACCTTCCATAGTGAAGCATAGTTGATTCTCATTGAGAAATCAAGTTCTTTATATAGACCGTGATCCAGTAATACCAGTTGCGGTTTTCTCTTGCCTGTTGACGGGAGCAAAGTCAAAAGTATGTGTATGTGAAAATTAAAAACACAGGACAATTCAAGAATAATTATATTAGTCAATGAAACACAGAACGATTGACCCCCAGTTACATAATGCAGTTATATCAATTAGATCTGTAGACAATCTCGCCACTAGTTCTAGGAAGATATAATCTGTGCCAGTACATTTGTCTGCACTTATATCCCTCCCACAATGCAGAAGTGTATTTGTGTATTACTAATTCGTTATTAGCTCCTCTTGTGTGAACACAATATGCTTTCTTCGCCACATTGAAAAAAAATTCTAAGATACGGAGTAAAATACATGCGTGCTACGTGTGTGTAAAGATAATATGATATGTAAGAAAACACTGAATGTCTGGACCACTTAGCGCATATTACCAACACATTGGTGTGACATAATTTCCCACACATGATCGTTTATATTAAGATAAAAAGATCAAGAAACCAAGCTTATGCAGTATATGTGAAGGCTATCAGATTCTAATTTAAAGTTCCAGAATAAAATTTGTTTAGAGCCGACAAAAGGTAACCTGGACTCAGCCTTGGGTTAAAGTGTTAAAACCAATAGCCAATAGCCAATAGCAAACATACTTGTCATGCCTCAACCCACCTACCTAGTACTGACTCAACCTAATCATTTGGCTTAATAATGAACCGAACAAGATCAATTGGCATTTAGCTTAGTTTTTTACCTTGGGTAATGCCCGACATGAACCTCTTTCGACCCAAAAGATGACATATTAGTTGAAGGTAATTCTCCGACAAAAATGGATTGTGGGAGTGTGTGACTTGCTTGAGCTATTGATTAGGCTGTGCAGGTATATGTCCAAATATCGAGTCGGGTTCTTCTCCTACCTATATCGAATAGAACATGCCAAGCCAAATCTTCTTCTTGAAGTTTTGGCTTTGAATAAATGGAAAAAAACAGATTCATATTGATATACTCTAACCCATCATCATAGGCATCGCCTCTGCTCTGCTCAAAACGCCGGCTAGCGTAGCTCATGCAATTTGGGACCCTCATTTTGGTCAACCGGCTGTGGAAGCCTTTACGCGGGGAGGTGCTCTTGGCCCAGTGGAAATATGAAGGTGTGGCCGGAGCACGAAAAAAATGAAAATCGAAAGATTATTGAAAAGACGCAATAATAATTTTTAGTTACTGTTTAGATATGATACCCTATTCTTTAATTGGCCAGCTATAAATTCAGCAAGAATATTAGGGTGCCCAAGGGGATTTCACTTGAAAAAGAAAATATTCTTTTATGAGTGTGCGAGTGCATGTGGGTAAGAGGATGATTGGTCTTATTTACTGTGAATGGATAGCATTCATCACTTAAAATACCATTTAGCAAAGTAAAGTAAAGCTTTCAACTCACCTAATATATTTCTCTTGCCAGTAGGCAATGGTCGAACAAGCAAATTCGCTGCATGTGGATCACAGTGCACAAATCCATGTTTAAACATCATCTGAGCAAAAGCTTCACTGACCTGTTATAATTAAGATTTCATCAGAAAAATGGACGATATTAAAAGTTTAAACTGCAGCTATTTGAAAATTGAATATGAATAGCATTAGAGCAGATAAAAATACATCCTATAAAACTAAATCTCAAAACTTCAAGAATCTGTGTATTAGAATAAAACTTCAAAGAATCAACTTTCACAGGTGACGATAACGAAGAACATAACAGGAGATCAAGTGACCCAGGCCAAGAGCACATAAAGCTGAGCATTTTAGACGCCAAAGTGTTACAAGAGCAGTAAAGTGCTGAAGTTATCAGCCTTATCACTTACCAGATTTGACACTTCATGTGGTTGAATCTTCATCTTGCGAATGCCCTTCACGTCACTGACTAGCACCCCATCAATATACTCCATAGTTAAAAGTTTGGAGGTACTTAAGTTCCAAAAGACCAATGGAACATATACACTATCCGCTATATGTGGTGACAGTTTCCGAAAATTATCAAAACACCTCTCGCTGTTCTTTGCTTCCACCAAGAAGTCTAGTTCCTGATAGCCATATCAAAGTTAGAATACAAGCATCAGCATATCTACTTAACTAATTGATATGGAAAGACAATTCTGGCAGCAAAAATAAATCCCACAAGTGAAAAGACAAGCCAGCAAATTTGGAAGTCAAATAGGGCATCTGGGAAAATTAAAGAATTTTCTTTAAAGCAAGTATCTCGTAGAAATATCTAGTAATTGAAAGCACCATAAACTTATGTATTCATATTAGCCGAAATAATTTTTGTAGGACTTTTGAGACATGTAACTCATCTTACTATAGATTAGAGGCCTAGGACCTACCTTAGGCAAGCTTAATATATTTTAGTATATTTAAGGTTTTGGCCTTAAAAAGCCAAACAGGAGGATAATAGTGAAAAAGAGGGAGTACATATTAGAGGTCTGAAACCTACCTTGGGCAAGCTATCACGCATTTCAACAACCAGCCACCTAGGAATGATAGAAGATTAACATATATAAGTATAAGTAAAACCAGTTGAAGGCTGAATAATTCTCAGAAAGTTAACAATAAAAATAGCCAAATCATTAATAGGCATGCATGTACAATCAACGATTTTAGATTTCCAATAAGCTTAACGAAATAGGCAGAAAGCATAGTTGATCACAATACCTATAATCAAAGTTTGGAAAGACGCGGTGAAGAGTGTTCACGAGAAACTCCACAGTCGCATAATCAGTAGCCGCAGTATCAGTCATATGAGTATGTTGAACCTAGATTTAACACAGTAATAAGGATATGTAAAGAACAAAAGACAATCTAGAAAACAGCTCATATCTACGCTGAAACATCCATATTGATTAATAGGCCATCCTTGCTTGTTACCTTTACAGCAACCTTCTGGCCATTTCGTAAGTGAGCAACATGAACTTGCGCCAGGGATGCACTTGCTATTGGTACAGGGTCAAACTCGCTGAAGATCTGCGTATACCATGCAATAAATCAGTTGGAAATAACGAGCCAGAATAATGAAATCGATGATACAGTTTCACAGAGAAGCAAGGGTTACACTAGAAGAGAGTCAAACAGCTATAACTACCCCTTCCTTCCACATCACCTCTTTCATTCCCACTCCCAATTACCCTACATTTTTTTCTACCTTATCTTTGTCCCTTGTTTCCTCGGGACTGTCACAATCTTAGACTCCTGTAGACACGGACTAGCTCAAGACAAATAATATGGTTCAAAATCTCGGTATCGGTTGTAATTGCGGTATTGGCATAATCAGTCCTTAATCGGTCGTTGCGGATGAATCGCGGTGAATCTCGGTGATTTTGCGCGCGATTTCTAGTATTGGTTAAGTGAAAAACCGATATAACTCGGCCGATATGATGCATCTCGGCCAAGATTTTGAACCACTGCTTAACTCATCAAAATGTGGAAAGCAGATGAGATTTTGTTCAGTGAGATGGGACTAACGTAGATAATTGTTTGATATTCAAACTGCCTTCACCAGATAACTGGGAGGGAAGGCTTGACATGTCTAAGTTCAAAGAGTCAAGCAACTCACCTCCTTGCCAAATTTTGAGAGCAAATGGCCGGCAAGATGAGTATCTAGATAAGAGGACAAAGAAAACAAGAAAAAGATGTACACACTTCATCTGGTGTCCCTCCAAGCTCCTTTTTAATGACCTCACGAACTTGATCATATGATGAAACCGGACATCTGTTCAGCATAGACTCCCTCATTGTTTTTACATACTCTTCAGGTACCAAATATTCCTATCACAGATGGATGAAAGAACAGCATCAGAACTGCAGAAACCAGGAAAAAAAATCATTTATCACCATGTAATGACTGCTAGTGTCAAAGGTGTCACAGAATAGTAATGTCAATCTTCACAATTGATTGAAAGCATTGAACATACCAATTGGCCTATATGTTGGCCAAGCTTAATATATATTCCTCCATTTTTAAAACATAGATCTCTAAGCTTGTGAGCACTTCTAAGATGAGCTTCATGCTTTGCTTTCGCATACTCAGTGCTACCTTCTTTCAACCCCAAAAGAGAGTATTCATAATCTGGATAATACAGCAGGGTGTCAGACACATGCCCAGTAAAAACACATGATCCAATAAACACGCATCAACAATTAAAGATTGCATATGAGCAATAATTTACTTATGATATATGAGTCTATAAATGACTTGAATAAACTACTTAAATATAGCAAGGCTTATGATATATGAGTCTATAAATGACTTGAATAAACTGATTTTATTACAAGAAACAACGAGATTGTAAGTTCACAATCTATATCAAAAGAACTTATTAATAAGGAGGGTAAGATAGCTCTGTTACAAGGATAGCAATCAGCACAAGAGATAGCAAAATGTGTGCACATTGATACATCAGCGATCCAAAGTCCAAACTTTAAAAAGAAAGAGGGGTGAGATAAAGATCTAGCTTAAATCACACATAAAATTACCAGTAACAAATGCACAAAACCAAAAATCGAAATGTGTTGCTTCAAGGTCAATGCTAGAATTATCAGGTCATCAAGAAAAATTCCATAAACATGTACACCTTAGCACTTTGTAGCATGGTTTAAAATATCATGGCCAACAGTGATTCACGACCGAGTTATTAAGAATTCGGAGGGCTCTAAGACAGCATTTTACCGCATTTGGGGCGATATTGATCAGATTTAGCAAGATTAGGCCACCACAATCCATGCCGCGACCATGATTAAATTAAAGAATTGAAACTATGCTCCATAGCCTTGACAGTTGAGTCTCATCAACGGAAAGGTAATCAGGAGCATTCTTTAGCTTTTCCTCGTCTCAAAACCTTACTTCACAAAGGACTATGAAATGCTCAAAAATTAAAAGGGAACATGCCGAAGGTCAAACTCCAAGAAACATTAATCCAGAAGGCATTCAACCGAAAAGTCAAGAGCCAAACTCGCATGTTAAAAATCTTGCTCTGTGCGGAAGAGCACTTATCTTGAACTATGTCGAAGGAACTATGGGGAATAACACACGCACTATTCGAGGAAGATGAAACCATAAATTATGGCAAATGACTGCTTAATAATTTGTTAGCATTTTTTGCATTCTAAATACTCAATAAAACAAATCTACAACTCTAGCTAATGATGATAGCTTTGGCACTACTCAAACTTACAACAGTTTTAGGCCGGTAACATAGCTAAAGTCACAAGTAAAATAGTTAGTGCCCTCGATTATTAATAAGGACAGATAGCTGGGATCACACTTTAGATCATCCACCAATTCAACGTAAGTAGACAACAATGCACTACGTGGTCGTAACTTTTCTTCAAGAAATAAGGGGGCGTTTGGTTCAAGGGGGAGTGGAATCGGGAAAGGGAATTAAGGGGAAAGAAAAGGGATTACCCCTAACTTCCTCACGTTTGGTTTGAAATTATAAGAGAAAGGGAAACCCCGACTTCAACCATCCTCAACCACCATCACCGCCAACATTGACCACCACTTCCCATTGAGGCAATGAGGCTTAACTTCCACAACAGCGACACCATTTACGTCGCTAAAGACCTCTCTCCCAGCCCGTCGAAATCCGCCTCCCCATCCAAACCCTAATCATCACTTCCGCCCAATAAAATTCCTCCCCCACCCCCGAAACCTCCTTCTCTTGTAAAGGGAGTAATATTTCTTTCTTCCCTCTTCATACTCTTGCTAATTGCGCCTGCTAAGGTACAATTACCGTGAAAACTAGCTTAACCTACATTGAGTACCTAGGTTACCGAATTCGCTTAGTTACCTAACGAATCGCGGATCTATTTGCACGAATTACGAATCCAAATTACGTCGAATTATGGTGTTTGGCTATACTTTTATCAATTATGCTCTATTTTGAGAGAATCCTGAACTAAAGGGAAAGAAATTACATAAAATGAAATGAGTAATTTAGAAAAATACCAAAGGCGATACTAGCAGCGGTGATAGAGTCATGGAAGAGGCGTACGGGAACATTAGTCCAAAGTTTGAAAGTCGCCGGCGGATCTTCGGCGGTTATGATGGTTGCGGCTACGGTTCCACCGCCCAATGCGGTGGCCGCCACCATCAGCTTCGCTCCAAAACCCCATAATGATCGTGTCGCCATTTTTTGGTACACGTTTAATATGTCACACCAAATTTTGATACCATTTGCTCACCTCTTTTATTAGGGTTGGGCTTACAAGTTACAACTACCTAAATTAACCCAACTATTACCTAACTTCTAACTAAAACCTTCGCATATGTCGTTTTAGGGGCCTTTGTTTCGGGTATGAGTATGAGGTTGAAATCACGTATTATATCAAGGTGGTATGAGGTTGGAAGTTTCAAGTTTTCAGCTTAGACTAGCTTAGAGTCCGTGCAAAGTTGCACGGACATGTATAGCTAATATATAAAAATTAAGTTTTAAACTTTTCATGTGATAATATCTTATCTTATTAGTTAAAATGAGTTTAAATATATCACTATCATACAATATAGCACTTAAAAAAAAATCTCACTCATTAATTAAAAATCACAAATTCTCATTTCAGACAGTCAATATCCGTCTTAAGCTTAAAACAGGTCAAATATATACTAAATCACTCCACTTGTTGTCTAAAAAATAGCAAAAGTTTTGTCTTTATTACCACCACTTGGTAGTATTTGACCCGTCTTAATCTTTAAACGGATAGTATATGCCTTAAGTAAGACTTACGGATTATTAATAGACCATTCATATCTTGATTTATAACACCCTAGCTATATAAGGGCCAGCCAAAAGTTTTGAACGTGAACAATTATTCTGTATAACATTGATGTCTAGGTTTCTAGACGTAATTGGTATATATTCATACAGATTATATACGGAGTAATAGATTATGTATTAAGGATGTCGTTGGTTTCATAGAAGTTACAATCCAGTTCCTTAAAACCTTAAAAATACATGCACTTTGTGGTATGAAATGTGAATATGTGATTATATAAGCACGTTCGGAACAATATCATATGGGACTTGCTAAATCCCGCGCAATCATTTACTAAATAGTGTATCAATTAATGTTATACATTCGAATTTATGATTAATATAACACATAAGAAGAATCAGTATTACATTGATGCTTAACGAAATTTAAATATCATGTACTTTGTAGTCACACATGAAACTTGTTCATGAGTTTGTGGTGCGCAATACGGAGGAGGTTGTGGTGTCCGATAGGATGCCTCAAACTATTTTACAGTTGTACCACATGCTTCATTACCTTATGGGTTTTGTTAACAAATATCCTGTACTTAGTACATAAATTGGTAGATTAACTCAATTTCACAAATGAGAATGTTAAAACAAAAAAAAGTCAGTCCAACAAAGTTAGAATAATCGAAATAAGACCCGATTTACTAAAAGAGTTTCAAATGTATGAATAGTAACAGAACATCACCAACCATGTAGGAAACCAAAAGGACATATAATTTTCTACGTAGTAGGTAGAAGTTGTATGATCATTATATTTTGTTGTGTTAAACAACGCCGATGATAAAGAACAACAAGACGTGACACAAAATATGAAAAATAAGAGGAAGTGAAATGCTTAGCTTTAAAATACTTAAAAAGGAGTTAACAATATTGTGGTTTAGTCATTCATCGTTCAATTACGTAATACTCAAAATAAATAGTCTTGTCTAATACGATAGCAGACTCAAATATAAAAGAAAAAAACAATCGTGACTATATTTGCTTACAATTTGAAATGTAAAATAATTATATAAAAATGTCAATGTCAATATTAAAAGTGTAAGGTTACACAGCACTCGTGTTTCGCAATAGGTATGATATTATAGCCTAAAAATATCTCAACATTTAAGTTTCGCAAACATTGAAAAATCATATAAAAAATTTAGGGATTATCAATGTACGTAATGATTAATGACTATGGAAAACGGAAATATAAAATTAAACTTCTGCAAAGCTATACTCCTTTCTATTTTTCTCGTAGTTTGTGAAACGATAAACAACAATTAACCAATTAATCCATACTTTGTATAATAGATGTAATCGTGGAAAAGAGTTTGGAAAAGGTATAGTTGATTTCACTGACTAGACACAATTTCAGCAACTTGCTTCAATTATGTTGTAACCCATCATCAATTAACAACATTTCTGCAGAAAATCCCAAATCAACATATTCATAATCATTAGATTTAAAAATATAAATAAGTCATTCATTAAAGATGAAAAAAAAAAATTCCATAAACCATCGATCAAATGAAGAAAAAGAAGAAGAAACCCACTAATCTACAACCAATATAAAAAATTACATTCAAAACTTATAAAATTGATATAATGATAAACTCACAAAAATTAAAAAATTAAAAATTAAAAGATCATGACGCAATATTTACCATACAAAAGTAAGAATATGATGAAAAAATTGAGAGATTCTATTAATTGTTTGAATCCTTTAGGAAATTTTTTAATGGTAAAATATTTAAATATGGAAATAGCATAAACTCTTTATTTGCATCTAGTATTATGATTAGGGACGTGCTTTTTCACATACGGATTTTACTCTTTCACATACGATTTTTACAATTATACCCTTGTCATTTTCTCTATCCTAATTCAATTGTTTTTTCTTACTTTCTTCCATCAAGTACAAGTTACTATTATTTGGAAAAACAATAAAATAATTAACATTTTTTTTTTTAAAAAAAAAGAGAGCATACAAATAATATATAGAAATAATAAACTAATTAATGTTAAAAAAAAAAAATTATGAATATCAACAAACGCATGAATACCCCCTTCTCCACCACCAAAGACACCACCCTTAAACCCACCACCAGTCATCAACCTCACTGCCCATCCCATGCTACCTCCACTCACTCAACCACCAACCGACGACCTCCACCGCAACCATCCTCCCTCCCTGCACTCACATCCGCGCTCCCCCTCCACCTGCTAATTAAGTCCAGCGTCGACCACTACGACGACCACTGTACGGTTATCGACCACCTTAACCATCACCCATAAACTCTAGCCACCACCCATAAATCCTAACCACCACCCATAAACCTAATAATGTTTTTTTTCAAAGAAAAATACATTATTGTAAAAAAAAAAATTAATTCATCAATTGCATAATTATAATCATTTGTTCATGTATTGGATTCGATTTAGGCTAGATGTATATAAGAATTAATTTGATTAAGTTTAGGGAATAAAAGTGAATGTAATTATGTTAGGGAAAAAAAGAGAGAGAATTTGTTTAGAAAAAGGGTAGAATATGTAAACTTTATGAAAAAGTGTATGTGAAAAAGTAAAGTTCGTATGTGAAAAAATAATTCCGTATGATTAAAGCTACTAATAAAAGTTGGGCGGGAAAATTTTGCATAGAAAAGCGCAAAGTGTACAATATTATGGATAGTGGTTCTTCTTTTATAATTTTTATATAGATTCTCATACCCTGTGTTTGGTTCAACTGACAACACCAAAATGTGTTGTGTCTAGTAGTATTTATTAGGTTCGTTTATTATACTTTTTACGGGTCGTTAGCATCGTTTTATGCTAACCTTAGTCATTGTAATTATGTTGTTATTTAGTATTTTTAGTCAACTTTTAGAGTCAAACCCGGAAGTCAACAAAAGTCAAAGTCAAACCCGAGACCCGAGACCCAAACCCGACAATTGGAGTGGGCTACAAACAAATCATCAATGTAAGAAGACCAAGTCTAAAGGGTCAATGGAAGTCAAGGCAGGACTAAAATCCAAAGGGTCAACGAAAGTCAAGGCGCCCAACCAAGGGGAAAAACTGGCAGCGTGAAACGCTGCCAGCGACGCTGCCAGCGTCCGTGGGCGCTGCCAGCGTCCTGGTCTCAGGCATGCGTTCCTTCATTCTCCGTCTTGTCATTTTGAGGCCCATTTCTCAAGGCCCCTAGGTTTTCGGACCAAGGGTATATAAGAATCAGATTTTAGAGAGAGACACACACAACATTGAATACAACATTCCACAACACAACACATTAGAATTCTCTCAACTTTTGTTCTTCATTTTGGTTTTGTAATTTGGTTGAACTTCATAATGGGTTGTAATATTTGGATTATGGGTAGCTAATCTTCCATTTCTTAGTGTAATTGGAACAAGTTCTCTCCTTTTAGCATTGTAAGGCCTTTTGAACCTCTTCTCATCTATTTAATTCCATTTTCTCATGTTTAAATTCCATTGTTGAATGAATTGTTGTTGAGACTAACCATCTTAGCAAGTGTTTGTTTAATTAGTGTTTTGTCTAGATAAATTTGGTTAATTTGTCTTGATATTGTTGAAGCAACCTTGAAAGATTGTAACTTTGGTTTAAAGTTGGAATCTTTTGAGAGGAATTTGGTTTATTGTGTAATTAGAACATGGTTTAGTGTTTTATTACATGGTTCTAGCTTGTTTCTTTGGTTTTGTTCATAAAGCTTGCATCTTTGATTTGGGCTCATGTTTTAATGGGTGTAAATTTAGTTGTAAAGGGTCATCCTTGGTTGGTTTAATCCATGTTGGCTAATTTCTTAGAAACTTGTATTAGATAATTAGAGAAGAGAGGAAAATAAGAGTCTTTACTTTGTTAATTGTGGGGAACTTGGGAAAATTACACTAAGTTGTTTCTCCATATTTGAATATTTGAATCTTTAGTTTTTGTTGGTAATTTTATACTTGCTAATCAATTCTCATGTCAAACGTTTTCCCTATATGTTATTCTACATGTTTTGTCATTGTGAATATCATAGTTTGTAATTAATTTAAGCCTTTGTCTTAATTAGTGTCTTAATTTGGGATTAGAGTAATTAGTTAGTAATTAGTTTGTTAATTGGTTTTTAGCAAGAGTCTAGATTAGATTAATTTAGTTAATACCGCCTTCTCTTGGATAGGGCATGTACCTCAAAGATGTGGGAATAAACTCACACCATTAAACCCCTTTCACCCACAATTTCGCCAAACCCAACCTACTAATGCACCCCATACCATTCCATGCTCATCTTTTCAAAATGGTCAAGTAATAACAAAAGTAGATGCCAAGTTGAGGGAAGTAATACAAGCACAACACAACATGTACTCATACTTCTTTTTACAATATGCTCACTCAAATCAACCATCATGTCTCTCCAAAAGAGAGTAGAAGAGTTAACCCCGCCGAGTTCAAGCCAAACCACCCAAGACAGTGAAGACCCGTTAATAGTCACAATCGACATGATTAGTGACAAACCTTTTGATAATCCTTTTGGGAATGGAAAAAGTAAGGAGCCCATCTTTAAGTTGCCCCACGAACTTTGCAATAATCCTTCACTAGCCAAACCAACCTGAGCCCCTACACAAGAGGAGACATCCCGTCTCGAATCTTTGATCATGACTTTGATAAGAGCTCAAGGGAAGTTGGAAGAAAGAGTTGGTGAAGCAACGATGGCAAATGACAAAGCTTTTTCAAGGTTGGAGGCAAGGATCGACAAGACATTTCAAGAAGAAGAAACAACCCAAGATTTTCCCAAGGAACCTCCCTTTGTATAAGGGAAGGCTATCATTCCTACAAAGCTTAAAGATCCAGGTTGTTTTAATATTTCCTTCACGTTGAGTCTTCATAAGGTTAGAAATGCATTGTGTGATTTAGGGGCCGCTATTAGTGTCATGCCATTTACCTTCTATCAAGACCATTGCCCAGTGCAAATGAAGATTACGAATACTAGCCTTCAATTGGCCGATGGAACTATGCATACTCCAGCAGGAATTGTGGAAGATGTCCCCTTTCGGATTGGACACTTCCTTATTCCCGTTGATTTTTATGTAATCTTTTCAAAGAAAGGTAAAGACAACTTGTGACACCCTCAAATTTGCGGAAAGAAAAAAAATAATTTAAATACATAACGAAGGGTGTCATAAATAAAAAGGGTCATTACAAAACGGAAATAATATTATACAATAAAAAGTATCTGAAACGGGAGACATATCTCCAGTATAAATACAGAAATAAAAGAGTGTATAATAATATACAATCTAAGAACCGAATATAGGTCCAAGGTAAATACTTCG
>JAIUZE010023374.1:0-20301 GCA_022085475.1 Heliosperma pusillum
GAGGCATATGGTATACAAATCCGAATCCATCATGTTATTCAAAGACTAGGGAAAGACACTCTTAGGCAACCGAATACGCTCACTAGGGCTTGCATCTCACCGTTAGCGGTATAAGTTTGATAAGATTGAGACTCGACAATCAAACCATGCCAAGTCATGCAATGACCATGAATAAATCCATCATTTATCATCCATTCAAACAACCCAATACATAGACGGTGCCCAATCATGCAATGACCATGAATAATATCATGAAATCACGCATTCAAGAACGACGACACAAGACGAAATCTCTCACGGTAAATGAAACGCACTAGCACCGTGTACATGGCAAGTATGATTAAAAGGCATCCACGGGATAAAGCATTTCCCTGAACTCATACACGATGCTACATTTCGTATATGTAGACTAATTTCCTCCTGGTATGGACGACGATAATACTCCGGTCCTAGTCTAAACCTGGCCAGGATCTCGAAATCACGTTTTCCGATTCGACATGCGATAACGTTTCGCATCCAAGACTCGGTCTTACAATATATATGCCGAGTACCCCAAATTCGGTAGATCAATTCACGAAAGAGGCGGAAAAGAGCTCAATCCTCATAACAAGCGTACGCTACATGCAAATAACACATCCTCGCAAGTACACAACATTTGACGGCCGGGTCGATCAACGCATAGCGTTCAACTCCCAACAACGTTGTCGTATGCCCACTAACACATGCATTTAAGCAGTAGGATACCTCTCCGTTCCGACATTCCAGCCTTACGAACGGGAAGGTAGCCAAGGGAATGAGAGTACAAAGCACAAGACAACATAGTGCTCAAACCGTATCATTTGTGAAAACCGACTCAAAGTGGGGACATAGCAAAAACCGTCACAAAACATGTGATACAAGCGAATGAAATATCATATATCTAAAACATGAATATTATAAGTCACTACGTAAAATTATACGATAAACGGATCATGCGAACTATTATAAATTACGAGTTTTAGAAATTATAGGAAAAACATACAGCCGTGTTCCAGGCCGGTCAGGGGACAGGCGGCCGGTACCCCGGCTCGGAGCACAAGGCAAAAACCAAAAATCATAGAAAACAGGGTATTGTGTTCCAGGCCGGCATAGTGACCGGCGGCCGGTACACCGGCCAGGAGCACCTATATACAAAATTCCAAAATTCTCAAAGTTGTTACTGATGTGTTCCCAGCCGGTGGGCAGACCGCCGGCCGGTCGACCGGCAGGGAGCACCCCTTCACACGTGAACCTTCATTTCTTATCCAATTCATTTCAATTCTCATATATACTTCTAATAATTATCAACAATCAATATACATCATCAACATTTATCAAATAACAACATTCATTAATCATAACATGATTTAAAAGATGAATAAAATTTCTAGGCTTCATTTCAATTTCTTATCCAATTCATTTCAATTTCTAGGCTTCCTAATCGTATTCTAAATACGATTTCTAGCATATAAAGCATGTAAAACACGTAAATGATATCGAGTAACCCTTCACCGTTACCTTTAAGCGTCTTCACTACTCGTCAAGCTCCTCTTCAATAAGGTAATAGTCTTTGTCGGGATCTTGGAGGTCACCACCTACAATTAGATCATAAAAGATGAATAAAATTCATCTTGAGAAAGACGGAAAGTTTGAAAAGCGAGAAAGACGATACTTTTAATATGAATACGGATAGAGGAAGGTAAGGGGAGAAGAATGAGACGAACTTACGTGAATTCTAGCAAGTAACGAATGAGCTAGGATGATTCAAAGATCGAAAATATTAGGGAGGCAAGGGTTTCTTAAGAAAGAAGTAATTTGGTTTGTGTTGAATGAAATAGGTTAAGGGAGTGAGTGGAATATGAAGGAAAAAGTCAACAAAAAGTCAAACTCGCCTTAAGACGGGATTCTCACGGAATCTCGCGGAAATTCCAAATACGAACTCGGAAATTCTAAATTCGACTCGGAACATAAAATTCTAAATTAAAACTTAAATTTGCTGAAAGGTATTCGTAAAATATTTTCATTATAAAAATAGGGTACATTTCCGGGTGTTACAGGGAGCCTGAAGCAGAACGTTCTCATGATTGCAAACAAGGGTAAGGGTAAGGGCAAGGCTCATGCCGACCTAACTGTAGGGAAGCCGAAGTTCAAGAAGCCAGGAAATGGCAAGAGTGGGCCTGGTGAGACTAGCAGTAGCTCACAAGGCAAGACAAAGAGCAAAGAAAACATGGAGTGCCACCATTGCCACAAGATTGGGCATTGGAGGCGCAACTGTCCCGTGTATGCTGAAGACGTAAAAGCAGGCCGCATCACTCCTGTTGGTATGTCTTCTTTTATTCATATGATTGAGATTAACCATGCAAGTTTCGGAACTTGGGTACTTGATACTGGTTGTGGTTCTCATCTGTGTAATCATTTGCAGGGCCTAAGAAACATCAAAACTCTCAAAAAGGGTGATGTAGACCTGCGAGTGGGGAATGGAGCAAGAGTAGCTGCCGTTTTAGTGGGAACATATGTAATCCAACTCCCAAGTGGATTTGAGTTATTTTTAAATAACTGTTACTATGTACCCAGTTTATCTAAAAACATTATTTCTGTTTTCGTACTCGATAAGAACGGTTTTTCATTTGTAATAAAGGATAATAGCGGTATTTTCTCCTTTAACAAAATGATTTATGGTAAAGCAGTTTCCATAAATGGGATTTATGTTTTAGATCAAACCACAGATTTATTGCATGTGAGTAATAAAAGGGTAAAGGTTGGTGACAAAGATCAAACCTATCTATGGCATTGCCGTATGGGACACATAAATGAAAAACGCGTGAAGAAGCTCATTGACAATGGGACTATCTCCCCATTTGACTATGAATCTTTTGGCACGTGTGAATCATGTCTCATAGGCAAAATGACTCTAATTTCCTTCAAAGGTGTTGGAATGCGCGCTGCTGACCTATTAGGACTCATACATACTGATGTGTGTGGACCTATGTCAATCAACGCTAGAGATGGCTATAGATATTTTATCACTTTCACGGACGATTTGAGTAGATATGGATATGTCTACTTAATGAAGCACAAAAGTGAGTCCTTTGATAAGTTCAAGGAATACCAGAATAAGGTTGAAAACCAGCTGGGTAGAAAGATTAAAGCACTACGTTCAGATCGTGGTGGCGAATATCTTTCGAATGAGTTTGATCAACACCTTAAAAACTGTGGTGTAGTACTACAGTTAACTCCACCTGGAACACCTCAATTAAATGGTGTGTCCGAACGGAGAAATCGAACATTACTTGATATGGATCGATCCATGATGAGTCACACGGTAGTGCCTGATTCATTGTGGGGCTATACTCTTTTGTCAGCTGCTCTTATACTTAACCGAAGTCCGTCTAAAGCTGTTGACAAGACTCCATTTGAAATGTGAAAGGGAACAGTCCCTAACTTGTCCTTTATTCGGGTTTGGGGCTGCGAGGCTTATGTCAAGTGGAGACACGAGGATAAACTCGGCCCGCGATCGGTCAAGACATACTTTATTGGTTATCCAAAATGAATGTTTGGTCATTACTTTTATTCGCCTACCGAACAACGTGTTTTTGTTGCGGCTAGTGCGAAGTTTCTAGAGAAAGTGTTTCTCGAGAACAAGACGAGTGATAGAACCTTCGATCGGTCGGAGATTCAAGAACCAACAACCTAGCAACCGATGGAGGAAGATGTTCCTTCATCTTCTGCTGCGGTTAATATTTCTGAGGAACCTAGAAAGTCGGGTAGAGTCTCCATACCTCCAGACAGATTCATTGGTATGGTCGAGGAGAACGATAGAGACGATGTTTTGCTCCTAGAGAGTAACAAACCCACTAACTATAAAGGAGCCATGACCTATTCCGACTCAAAGCTATGGCTTGAGGCCATGCAATCCGAGATGGACTCTATGTATGAGAATGACGTATGGGATCTGGTTGATTTGCCTGATAAGGTTCGGCCTCTTCAGTGCAAATGGCTTTATAAGATAAAGCATTCCGTAGGGGGACAACTGGACACCTATAAGGCACGACTAGTGGCAAAAGGTTTCACTCAAGTGCAAGGATTGCATTATGATGAAATTTTCGCACCCGTAGTCATGCTGCGTTCCATTCGGATATTCTTAGCGATTGCCGCTTTTCATGACTATGAAATTTGGCAGAAGGACGTGAAAAGCGCCTTCTTAAACGGTTATTTGGAGAAGGAGTTGTACATGGTACAACCCGAAGTTTTCATTGACCATAAAAATCCTAAGAAAGTGTGCAAGCTTAAGCGTTCCATTTATGGACTTAAGCAAGCTTCTTGGAGTTGGAATCATCGTTTCGACCAAGTCATAAAACCAAATGGTTTCACACGATCGGTTGAGGAACCATGCTTATATGTAAAGTCGAGTGGGAGTAAAATCGTTTTCTTGATATTGTATGTCGATGACATACTCTTGATAGGGAATGATATTCCTCTCTTATCTTCGGTTAAGGTATGGTTAAAGAACCATTTCCAGATGAAAGATCTGGGCGAGGCACAACGCATATTGGGAATCCGTATCTACAGAGATAGATCACGACGGATGTTATCACTCAGTCAGGATTCTTATATAGATAAGATTCTTGAAAGGTTCAGCATGACCAACTCCAAGAAAGGGTATCTTTCAATGACGTCTGGGATGCATTTGAGTAAAGCTCATGCACCCAAGACATCTAAAGAGGTCGAGCGCATGAGTCGAATTCCTTATGCGTCAGCTATAGGATCGATCATGTATGCCATGATATGCACACGTCCAGACGTGGCATATGCTTTGAGTATGACCAGTCGGTACCAAGGCAATCCAGGTGAAACACACTGGATGGCTGTTAAAAATATCCTTAAGTACCTACGGAGGACTAAGGATTGGGTATTGACTTATGGAGGAGAGACTAAGCTTTGCGCAACTGGTTACGCAGATGCTAGCTTCCAAACGGATCGGGATGACTCGAAATCTCAGTCTGGATTCGTATTTACTCTTAATGGCGCTGCGGTCAGCTGGAAAAGCTCCAAGCAGAGTGTTATAGCAGATTCTACGACTGAGTCCGAGTACTATGCCGCTTCAGAGGCTGCAAAGGAAGCTATATGGATGCGTCAATTTTTACAAGGACTTGCCATAGTTCCTAGTTCGAATGACCCAATCACCATCTATTGTGATAATAGAGGTGCCATCTTCCAGGCTAAGGAGCCTAAGTCTACCAAAAAATCTAGACATGTACTTCGGAAGGCTCACATGATCAGAGATTACGTGGAGCAAAAGGAGATAGTGATAGACAAGATTGCTACAGATGATAACATAGCAAATCCTCTCACTAAACCGTTAAGACATGATAAGCATGTAGGGCACGTTACTTCCATTGGAATTAAACGTGTTCCTGAGTTGTATTAGCCGTTTGTATGAATTAGATACATCTTTTTCATATACTAATAATATCTTCATCATATTTTTTTCATATTTTGTTTTTCATGTGGATTGTATGGACAACATTGAAAACCACAAAGTGAACTGAATAACATTATATGTGTTTTGGTCCGTAATCGCCTACATGAGCTGATAACTCTGGCTATTATATTGTTAAGTCGATTGATGGTGGGTTCAACGAGCCATAAGTCAAACTGTTGACTGATCGATCACAAATACGAGTTATAAGGATACCTCGTAGGACATTGTAATTCGTGACGACGTTATGGAGTCCTAAATGTTTAACAACATTCGGTGCCAGGTCGTGGATTGGACGTCCATAGTGTTCCTAGAGTCGATTCTTTTGACTATCGACTGTCTCTTGAGATTAAGGCAGTTTTTGGGTGACTTTGGTTTCTTTCTCACGGTCGACCGTAACAGGAGGCCAAGCAGATTTTTACTGGGTCATTTCATACTGTGCTTACATCTGCAGGATTCGAGTTGAAGAAAATATCCAACCCTTTATCAGGTTTTGTTATTTCTCAGGGCCACTCGAGGAGTAGTAACTGAAATGCATGGCCATGCTCGA
The DNA here is from genome assembly GCA_022085475.1 of Heliosperma pusillum. Lineage (NCBI taxonomy): Eukaryota > Viridiplantae > Streptophyta > Magnoliopsida > Caryophyllales > Caryophyllaceae > Heliosperma > Heliosperma pusillum. The sequence continues at coordinate 6,048 of JAIUZE010023374.1, forward strand.
ATAATGATTCGTTTATCAGTTGAGTTACTCTCTAGTCGGGAAAACCACTCTTGATACTGATCACTTGTAAAATACGACCTTTGTGAATGCGGACTTTGCAAATTGTTTTACATTGAGTGGGAGAAATTTAAGGATATGAGAATCGGTTATCGCACATACACTTGTAAGGACAAGTGGGAGATTGTTGGAGCTAGTGTCCTCCACAGTTAGTGTGATAACAGCTAAGGTTCACAGGGTATACTTTGTATTATAATCAGTTGATTAACGTTTATCGATAACGGTTGGCTTGCTAGATAAGTTTGACGTTATTGTCATACAGATGGCGGTGATCAACTGATCCCTAAAAGTCACACCTAAAGGATGTGTTTGAGAGATGTGATTATTTGAGAAAATAATCACATTGATGCCTTATTAAATGACTAAAAGGTTAGTCAATGTATTTGACTAAAAGGTTAGTCAAATGTGATGATGATGCGATTATTTAATAACGATTAAATAATGTTAGCTGGTAATTGAATATAAAATGTTATATTTAATCAATGTATATAATGTTGGTCTAAACTAAATGTAAACTGTTATATTTAAGTTGGCGAATATGTATTACACGATATTATTATAGTGTATTGGTCCGGCATTACTCGGTTTATGTGACGGTCCATTACTAGTAATAATTAGAATACATATTACATTATGTACATATAAAATTATATGCTAATTACCTAATATAGGTTTAGATAAATAAGGAAACTAGGGTTTTGATTTTTGGATGCTTTCCTCTTGAATTCTCACGGCACATGTGAGATAAAAAGGAGAAAAAAATAAAACCCTAGACGACTCTAATCTCACGGCACACACAAGGGTGAAATGAGAAAAAAAATTCTGATTTTTAACTCTCTCATTCATCTTCATATTCATCATCAATATACACACAAAATTAGTAGTAATTTTGGGTATTCGTTCTAGCACGACGAAGGCATTTCTTGAACCATCTTGGGTGCAATGATTAGGAGAATACCTACTTTGGTATTTGTTCTTAGGCCTTGATGCGTGTATTTTATATAGACTTTCTAGTCCGTTTATGCATGCATTTATATGTCATTTAAGTGATATTATATCACCATATGCCCCTATTTGGCTACTTTGTGCTTTCATGACTATTTTGTAGGTACAAGTTGCATAGTAGCGGAAACCGAGCCAAAACAGTCCACTTTGCATGCATTTAGGAGAATGGAAGGAACGGAACAGAAGCTCTTGCATGGGAAAGCGTGAAACCGCTCGCAATCAAGTCCAAAGCCATGTCCAACACTGCACGATAGGCCAAAAGACCTCGATCGATTATATATTTGGTCGATCGAGGAGCGTGGAAGAGAAAAGTTGCTCGATCGAGCTGTCCTGTGCTCGATCGAGTAAGTAGCTGCTGAAAAGTTGCTCGATCGAGTAGAATTGTTACTCGATCGAGTGATTTCCTAGAATAAAGTCCTCGATCGAGTGGTTATTTCCCTCGATCGAGTAGAATCTATCATGGGCCTTAAGTCCATAGCTTAATTAGGTTTAAGAGTCGTGTTATGCCTATTTAAACTCTTATTTGTCGTCAGTTTTATTCATTCAGAATCATTAGGATTCTGAACCCTTAGGGTTCGGAATTATTAGCTTTAATCTTCCTTTAGGTTTCTGAACTTTAATCTTTGGTTTGCATTCGGGTTTATCGACGTAGGATTTGTTCTTTACGCCGGATTTGCTAAGATTGTAAACTCCTTTCCTCTTTTCTCTCTTTCTTAATCTTAGTCTTAATTACTGTTCACTCTTCTTAATTACTGCTTTGTTATTGTTCATGCTTGTTAATTACGGTTTTATTATGTCTTATGTCATATATTTAATCGTCTTTGTTAGCATAATCTATAACATGAGTAGCTAATTCTCTTGTATGTTGGGAGGAGGGAAACTGTAGTAGAGGCATGTTAGGAGAGATTATTTTAGTTTGTCGTGAGAATCAATTTAAGCAATTTAATTGAGGTTTAGTCGAATGAGTGCACGCAGGAGACTAGGCTAGGTAGTTAACCCCGACCTGGATCGAGAGATTGGAAGGGAAGGCTTGCTTAGAATTGATAGGTGACTCCTAAGAGGACGAGAGTTAATTAGGAAAATCCCTAGGGCGGTTTGAGACCGAGAGGAGAAAACCATTGCTCTTCTCATTAAAAGATTGACTGGCTTAGTTGACCCCGTAGATGCCGATAATTCAGTGGACCGAATCCTAGCATATTTCTCTCTTATCTGATTTATTTCTTATTTATTTCTATCTTTTATTTCTCTTTCCTTTAATCTTATTTAGTTTAGTAAAACAATTTCAAAACCCATAGATTGTTACTTACAGATTTAGATTTCAGTTAATTAGTTTCCTCCCTGTGGAGATCGACCCTACTTCCGCTATCTTCTTAGTTAGTTGACTTAGGTTTTATTTTTGGTGTATAACGACCACATCAAATTTTGGCGCCGTTGCCGGGGAGGCAATTTAATTTTCTGTTATTTATTTCTGGCTCGTCTTAAGGAATTTCTAATTCCTTAAGACTGTTCTTATCTTTTCTCTCTAGTTGTGTATGCGCAGGTAGAGAAGGATAGATAAGACTCTTCAGGAGGAAGACTTGAGTACTCCTGATTCCGTCTTCGACAGTTTTATTTTCATGGAAGATTCGACTGTTGAGACTACCGTGACAGCGAAGATGCCTAACATTGTTAGTCACTCCGAGCCCACCGCTGCACGTATACCCCAGGGATTGTGGAAAAAGAAGTCAGAAATTACCACAGCTGAGGGTACTTCCGTAAGTCAAAGGCCTGACGGTGGCCTTGTCACGGAACTATTTGGTTACTAGCCGGGTTTGCAACCCCGTGCAACTTGTAAAAACGATCTTTTGCGTTTTCGTTAGACAATTAGACTACTACGTGATAATCCGTAGTTTAGACAATTTATTTTTCCTTCGAGACTATCTTTTGGTATTTCTTTGGGTATCGGTTTGTATTGTTTTTGCAGGAAAAGAAGCGGAAACCAATTGTTAAAAGTCGAAGGACTTGGGGAATTCAAACCAGTCGATCGAGTAAACTGAGGGTCATCAAAAGAATACCACTCGATCGAGTAAACCAGACTACTCGATCGAGCAGTCCTGCCTGACAAAAGTCCTCGATCGAGTACAATATCTACTCGATCGAGCAAACTAATCTACCTATTCTAGAGAAGTCTTTGATCCCCTTTAAATTTACTCGTTCCCAATTCCCCTTTCGCCTTCACCTTTCGCTTTTTCTGCAGAATCTTACCTGCAATTCGTGTTAGTATCCAAATTCATTGTGGACAGAGGCAACTGATGGGAGACGGCGATGTTAGCTCCCCAGTTTGATGCTGGTTTGGGGAAGCTTTGTTTTGTGAGTTCTTCTGTTTCGTTTTCTTCCACTCCTTACATATATTTCATTATTTAGGAACCTGTATTAGGTTGTTTTTTTCCCTTTCCCGTATATGCTGTTGTGCTATAGCCAATGAGGACACTGTCTGTTTTGGTTTGGGGAAGTGTTTTACATCCTTTTGCGTCTGCATTTGCATTTGTATTGCATTCACGTTTACAATTCATGTTAATTAGAAAAATTTGAAAAAATCAAAAATATCACGTTTATTTTTGCATTTAGTTGAGTCGGATTGGAGTCTTGTTCATGATGAAATTGCACTACAAGTTTATTTTTTGCTATTTTTTTGCACCTTTCTTGACTTATTTAGTAAAATCGAAATAGGAACTATTGAATTTTGTCTTGGAATTTAAATTTGATTATTAGACTTGACTCAACTTTTTGGCAAACTACTTATATATTCTGAGATTTTAGAGCCCATAACTGGTGACATCCATGACCAGTTCATCTAGGAATGAGAGTAGTTGCTCCCCACATCTCGTGTCATTTGCTTGTATATGAATTTTGATTTCTTATTGCCTGCACGCATTGGGTTTGTGGTCGGTATTACGTGTTTTGAGAATTTTTGCATCTCCCTTTTTCCTCATTTTACCCCATTAACTCCACATAAGCCATATCTGCCTGTTGCCCTTAGCTACATCCTAAACTGAGCCTACCTTTGCCGAGCTAGTTTAGTAGTCGAGGTATATTCTACCGTTGTGTCAGTTTTGGCTCGTTTCATTGATTGGAGTGGGTATTTGCGAGAAAAAGAAGAGAAGTAAGAATAGTGCCTCGATCGAGCAGTTTGTTTAGCTCGATCGAGCAGAGTTTGTGTTTTTGTGCCTCGATCGAGTGATTTATTATGCTCGATCGAGAGGTCTTTCCTCAGTCAGCCAAAAAAAAGAAAAAGAAAAAGAAAAGAAAAGAAAAGAAAATAGAAAAAATGAAAAAAAATATATTGAGAAAAATAATTGGCTGAAGTTTTGTTGTTTACATCTCCTGTGCTTATTATTATTTGTCGAGGTGTTTTATGGGATTTGTGTTGTTTATGCCTAGATTTGGTAAGGCATTGAGTTTAATTTTTGATTGTTGGAAGATGGAACGAGTTCTATTGCGGTCTTGTTAGGAATTAGCTTGGCTATTTACCCTCACATTTCCATTAATTGTTTTGCCCCTTCTTACCAATTAGCCACACATATCCATATCTTTGCAAATGTTCGGCACGTGATTGTCCTTGAACGGTGGTTATGCGTGTGTACGGTGCTTGAATCATCTTTCATGTTAGTTAGCAATGCATGTTGTGTCGGTCGTAGTCTAGGTGAGTGACTATTTTTCTTCTCTCTTTCTTATACATATTTACTTACCATTTGCTTGTTGAGAGAAGAGTGACCCGTGAGAGTCCGAATTTGATTGAGTCTTGCAAGGTCGAAAGTCTAATTTATTTCCAAGATTGTATAAATTCGTTTACTTTCGTATTAAGCTTTGTAGCGATTGAATGAGTGCATTGAACTGTTTAACATTGACTTGTTGCTAGCTCTGAGACTTGCTCCATTCCCCTAGGTTTATTTCGTTCCATATAGCTGCATTTAGTTTGCTTGAGGACAAGCAAAGGTTTAGTTTGGGGAAGTTTGATGCGTGTATTTTATATAGACTTTCTAGTCCGTTTATGCATGCATTTATATGTCATTTAAGTGATATTATATCACCATATGCCCCTATTTGGCTACTTTGTGCTTTCATGACTATTTTGTAGGTACAAGTTGCATAGTAGCGGAAACCGAGCCAAAACAGTCCACTTTGCATGCATTTAGGAGAATGGAAGGAACGGAATAGAAGCTCTTGCATGGGAAAGCGTGAAACCGCTCGCATTCAAGTCCAAAGCCATGTCCAACACTGCACGATAGGCCAAAAGACCTCGATCGATTATATATTTGGTCGATCGAGGAGCGTGGAAGAGAAAAGTTGCTCGATCGAGCTGTCCTGTGCTCGATCGAGTAAGTAGCTGCTGAAAAGTTGCTCGATCAAGTAGAATTGTTACTCGATCGAGTGATTTCCTAGAATAAAGTCCTCGATCGAGTGGTTATTTCCCTCGATCGAGTAGAATCTATCATGGGCCTTAAGTCCATAGCTTAATTAGGTTTAAGAGTCGTGTTATGCCTATTTAAACTCTTATTTGTCGTCAGTTTTATTCATTCAGAATCATTAGGATTCTGAACCCTTAGGGTTCGGAATTATTAGCTTTAATCTTCCTTTAGGTTTCTGAACTTTAATCTTTGGTTTGCATTCGGGTTTATCGACGTAGGATTTGTTCTTTACGCCGGATTTGCTAAGATTGTAAACTCCTTTCCTCTTTTCTCTCTTTCTTAATCTTAGTCTTAATTACTGTTCACTCTTCTTAATTACTGCTTTGTTATTGTTCATGCTTGTTAATTACGGTTTTATTATGTCTTATGTCATATATTTAATCGTCTTTGTTAGCATAATCTATAACATGAGTAGCTAATTCTCTTGTATGTTGGGAGGAGGGAAACTGTAGTAGAGGCATGTTAGGAGAGATTATTTTAGTTTGTCGTGAGAATCAATTTAAGCAATTTAATTGAGGTTTAGTCGAATGAGTGCACGCAGGAGACTAGGCTAGGTAGTTAACCCCGACCTGGATCGAGAGATTGGAAGGGAAGGCTTGTTTAGAATTGATAGGTGACTCCTAAGAGGACGAGAGTTAATTAGGAAAATCCCTAGGGCGGTTTGAGACCGAGAGGAGAAAACCATTGCTCTTCTCATTAAAAGATTGACTGACTTAGTTGACCCCGTAGATGCCGATAATTCAGTGGACCGAATCCTAGCATATTTCTCTCTTATCTGATTTATTTCTTATTTATTTCTATCTTTTATTTCTCTTTCCTTTAATCTTATTTAGTTTAGTAAAACAATTTCAAAACCCATAGATTGTTACTTACAGATTTAGATTTCAGTTAATTAGTTTCCTCCCTGTGGAGATCGACCCTACTTCCGCTATCTTCTTAGTTAGTTGACTTAGGTTTTATTTTTGGTGTATAACGACCACATCAGGCCTTTTCTAGGACCGACGGTTATTTCTTAATCTCTTGTTTATATTATGCAATTTCATTTATGACTAGAAATTCATATAGTTATAATTTCATTATAATCCGAAAAAGTTAAAGGGAAGTATACCGATATTTCCCACAGCCCAGTGGATGCACTTTGAGATATGTTGTTCCTACTGTCCTCCCTTTAATCTTATCTTGGTTTTGTAACACCCCGGCCCAAACCTTGGGTCGGGAGCGGTCACTCATGATAGCTCTCCAGGCTGTGTACATGGCCCACAGATCAACACGGGTCTTTTCCAGCGCATTTTGTCCTCACTCATGCACATCCCGGGAACCTTCCCAGGAGGTCACCCATCCTAAGACTGCTCCCAGTCAAGCACGCTTAACTGTGGAGTTCTTTCGCATGGATAACCAGAAAAGAAAGTGCACTTTGTTGATATGAGTAGTACTTTCAATCCCTTTAAGCACTAGTCATTCAAGCTTATCCATGGACCTCTTCAACTAACGTGGGGTGTTACAATCACCCCCACTTGAAGAACGCAACGTCCTCGTTGCGCCTGGGAGCATAACCGCTAACCCAGAATCCTCCCCCGCTAGGTGGGTGACCCGGGTACTCCCGACCACAGGCTCACCACACGGTCGCAGGGTTGCTCTGATACCATTTGTAACACCCCGACCCAAACCTTGGGTCGGGAGCGGTCACTCATGATAGATCTCCAGGCTGTGTACATGGCTCACAGATCAACACGGGTCCTTTCCAGCGCATTTTGTCCTCACTCATGCAAATCCCGGGAACCTTCCCAGGAGGTCACCCATCCTAAGACTACTCTCAGTCAAGCACGCTTAACTTTTGAGTTCTTTTGCATGGATGACCAGAAAAGAAAGTGCACTTTGTTGATATGAGTAGTACTTTCAATCCCTTTAAGCACTAGTCATTCAAGCTTATCCATGGACCTCTTCAACTAACGTGGGGTGTTACATGGTTTATGCTGCAAATGATGGTGCTACTAGGAACACTTTATGGGATTTCATTACACTTGCTGCTTCTGGTATTTCTAACCCATGGATGCTTCTTGGTGACTTTAATTGTGCCAGGAAATTAGAAGAAAGAATTAGCTCTACTCCTCCCACTTTTTCTGATATTGAGGATATTAATAATTGCATACAGTCTGCTTGCCTTGATGATTTGAACACTTTTGGATGTGAGTTCACAAGGCTAACAAACAAGAGAATGATGCTCTTAAATGGATAAAATTAGACAGAGTCTTAATTAATGCACTTTGGACTCTCACTTTTCCTGATTTTTTTTGCTACTGCTATGGAGCCTAGTATCTCTGGCCACTCTCCCCTTGTTGTTAAGGTGATTGCTGGGAGAACATACACTCCTAGGAGTTTTCGTTATTTAAACTGTTGGGGGGACCACCCCACATTTGCCTCCTCTATTCACTCTGTTTGGAATACTCATGTTGAGGGCTGTCACATGTTTCGACTTATCTCTCACTTGAAGCTTGCTAAAAATAGTCTCAGGAGTCTTCACAAGCAGGCATTGACTGGAATTCAACAAAAGGTTCTCCTTGCTAAAGAGCATTTACTTGCTTGTCAGAGACTTATTCAGGTTGACCCTTTGAATACTCAACTTCAAGCTGATGAACAATAGTTTAAGGCGGAGTTTTGAAGACTCAAACAAATTGAGCTTAACATAAGCTATCAAAGATCAAAGGCACATGATATCCAAATGACTGATGGCAACACCCGTTATTTCTTTGCAAAAATTGCTCAGAGGAGGAATACTAACAACATTGGCACCATAAAGGATAAATCTGGTAAAGACTGCTCCTCCCCTGCAGAAATGGAAACTGCCTTCCTTGATTTCTATAAAGATCTTCTTGGAAAGGATTCTCCTATTCTGCCGGGTTATATGCAAATCATTAGGGATGGGCCTCCTTTGTCTGAAGACTTGGGGCATGATCTTTTGGAGCCTATTAGCCCCGAGGAGATCAAGGCTGCTTTGTTCGCTATTAGAGATACTAAGAGCCCGGGGCCTGATGAATACTCTGTTGGTTTCTTCAAGAGGGCTTGGTCAATCATAAGGGTGGAATTCACTGCTGTCATTTTTAAATTCGTTCAATCAGGCAAACTGATTCATGAGGTAAACTCTACACTCATTTCTCTTATACCTAAGTCTTCTAGCCCTAAATCTGTGATGGAGTATCGACCTATATCTTGTTGTAATGTTATATACAAAACCATTAGCAAGATTCTGACCAATAGGCTTAAAGGTGTCATGCCTCCATTATTGGAGAAGAGCAAGCTGCATTTGTACATGGTCGAAACATATTTGATAAAACCATGCTTACCCAAGAGCTTGTTAAGGGGTATACTAGAAAGTTTCTGACTCCGAGATGTATAATAAAGGTTTACTTTAAAAAGGCTTTTGATTCCATAAGTTGGTCCTTTTTAGATCAGATTCTATCTAGTCTTGGGTTCCCTAGCCAATTCATTAGTTGGATCATGACTTGTATCTCCTCCCCTAGATTTTCATTGAATATTAATGGCTCCTCTGTTGGGTACTTTGAGGGGAAAATAGGCCTCAGGCAAGGGGACCCCTTCTCCCCTTTGCTCTTTGTTCTCTGCATGGAATGCCTTTCCAAGAAGTTAAGATCCTTGCCCTTATCCCCTGGGTTTAGCTATCATCCTAAGTGTGTCGGAATTGAGCTTACTCATCTGTTGTTTGGTGATGACCTCCTGATATTTGTGAGGGGTAACCGCCCCTCTGTTTTGGCTGTTAAAAAGGCCCTCCGAGTTTTTGGCTCTTGGTCTGGTATCCTTCCTAATGATCATAAGACTAATATTTATCTTGGAGGAGTTTCCCCTGAGGTCAAGAGGATTATTTTGCACAACACTTCTTATGTGGAGGGGGATTTCCCCTTTAAGTATCTGGGTACACCTCTTAACACTTCTAGACTCACTGTTCCTATGTATTATGATTTGTTTGGAAAGATTCAGGCTAAAATTGTTCATTGGACTTCACATACCTTATCTTATTCTGGTAAGATACAGCTTTTAAATTCCGTTATTTTTGGTATGGAGAGTTTCTGGTACTCTTGTCTCTTCCTACCACAGGAAATTATTGGAAATATTGAGCAACTTTGTCGACAATTTCTGTGGGGGTACAAGGAAGGGGGAAGGAAGCACATCTTCATGAGTTGATCTCTGATGTGTAGGAAGAAGCTTGAAGGTGGCTTTGAGATTAGAGAGATTTTGAGCTGGAATAAGTCATTGATAATCAAATGGCTATGGAACCTAACGCAGCCTCATCACAAATCTGTTTGGACAAGATGGTGCCAAGCCTATTTAATTCAACAGTCTGATATATGGTTGCTTGCTGCTAGAGGGTCGGATTCTTTTGGATGGAGAAAGATTCTTAGCATTAGGGATGAGTTTATGCAAACTATAGGCAGTGGGGATGCTATGAAGACTCTACAAGATAATACACATCAGGGACAGCTTGATATAAGCTGCATTTACAATATCTTCAGAGGGGTTTTCCCTGATCTCACCTGGGCGATAGCAACTTGTGACAGTCTTAGCTGCTCAGAACTATCTTCCCACCATTGACAACCTGGTTAAAAGAGGTATGCTTCTTGTCAACATGTGTGCACTTTGTGAGAATCAGCAGGGATCTGTGCACTATCTTTTTTTCAAGTGTGGCTACTCTAATGAGCTTGCCCAAAAGATTCTGGGATGGCAGCAGGTTCATCGAAGGGTGCTTAGCTTGAAACATGAGCTAAATAAAATTGGTCTGAATAGAGGTCGTAGCTGGAGGAATGTTTGGGCTCGTTGTGCTTTCAATGGGCTGGTTTACTTTATCTGGCAAGAGCGTAATGCAAGAATTTTCAATGATGTCAAGAGTGATGTAAACACACTTCTCTCTCGACTCAAATATGTCATTAGTCTTAGGATGTATGCCTGGATGAATGACATACTTTCCGAAGAAGTAGTTGATTCTCTTGGTAGTTAGATTTTTTTGTCTTTACTTTAGTGGCTCTCTTTTTATGGATTCTCTTTTTCATTTAATGGAAGTTTGAATTCTTGCAAAAAAAAAAGTAAAACATTTTATATTAAAATTACAAACGCCCCTTTAATGTAATATATGAAATATATATTAAAATAATTAAAAGATATTTTACATTTTTTTTTATTATACTTTTCTAAACTAATTTTTGGTAATGTAAACGTAAATATTTGAGAGATACTAATACAAACTTTTAAGAAGTCTCTAAGACAATATTTAAGAGACTCAAAATATTTTGGGTGGATACATAAGTTCCAATAATGACTTCTATTTATAATCATACGATCAACCTAACTTATGCTAATTTTTCAATGTGGTACGATTCTTCTTTTTATACATAGTATATTCAATACGCCTAAATTATTTTTCAATGTAGGATAAATAATATACTAAGTGGTATATCATTAAAATTATTATTAATCATAATTTTCTAAATTAATTTTTAATACAAACTTGTAAGAGCTCTCTAAGACAATACTTAAGAGACTCAAATTTTTTGGGTGTATACTTAAGTCCAAGAATGACTTCTATTTATAATAATAGGATCACCGTACCTTATGATAATTTTTCGATGTGGGAAAATTCTTCTATTTATAAATAGTATATTCATCACACTTACATGCATTATTTTTCAATGTGGGACCATTGTTATTTATGATGATGTACATTTATGTATATTTCTCGGAGATAATAATACTACTTTTTAATAGCTTTATAAGACAATTCTTAAGAGACTCAAAATATTTTGGCTGGATACATAAGTTCCAAGGATTACTCCTATTTATAATCATAGAATCATTCATCTCATGATAATTTTTCGATGTGGGACAATTATACTATTTATACATAGTATATTCACCACACTTACATAATTTTTGTCAATGTGGGATAAATAATATACTAAGTAGTATACTATCTTTTTTTTTCTAAAATAAATATTTATTGAATGTTACTAAATTATTATAATTGTACTCCCTCCACACACATATTTTTACCTCATTTGCTTTAATGCGGCCTCCTAGACGACACCTTAATCATATTTTTCGACGTCTATATGTTAATTTTTTTATTCTCAAATTTTTTTCGTGAAAGATGTCATGAAAATAAGTGTAAATATTTTTGTTTTATAATCTAATATTTTTTATTCTGACCTCCCAAAAGCAAATGGGGTGAAAATATATGTGGAGGGAGTATTAGAATAACTAAAATAATTTAAAATAATTTAAAATAATATTCACATACTTATACTTTAGTCATACCATATCATCAACAATATAGTAGTAAAAAAATAAAATATTTATACTCCAATAAAAGCATTTCTCGCTACGAATCCAAATATGTAAATTTCGAAATGCTTTGCATTATATTTTTTTTATATTGATGATCAAAAACTTTTCTTACGTAAATAATAGTTGTGATATAAAAATACTCCCTCCTATCCAATCCAATGTACCCATTTGCTTTTGGGTGGTCTTCGTGGCAACGGTTTGACCGCGTTTTTCTTTATTTATATATAAATTTTTTTTACTAAAAATATAATTTTATGATAATTTCGTAACAAAACTAAATATGTTAATTTCGTATTTCAAAAATTTATATTTTCCGATGTATAAACGGTCAAACTTTTGAAAGATTGACATCTAAAAGTAAATGGGTACATTGGATTGGATAGGAGGGAGTATCATATAAGATATTTTTTCGTAATCTTGGAAGATCTTAAAATATACTTTCCAAAAACTGAAAAAGATGATGTTACCAATATAATTGCTCGAAAAAATCCTCTTATATATATACTAGATTTGATGCCCGTGCGATACACGAGCCACTTGTAATATTCTATCTCTTGAACCACCGTGGAACGTCAAGATACACAATAAGTACTAAAAATGTCAACTTCCGTCTACAAAAAAGCTCGATGCGGAATTCCAATTATTTACATTTTGTATTTTTTTATGAGTAATTTTAATTAACGTTAGTGTTAAATTTTGAGGTAGGTTAAGTAAACTCAATAGTGATTTGCATTTAAGTTATTTTGGTTCTCCAAGTTGTTTTACTACCCTTGATTTTATTTGCTTTTATTGATTGTATGAGATTTCTTTATCACATTTGTTTTATATATGCCCTCATATTCTTTATTTTAGCAGTTAAATTTAAATATTCAAATTTAAATTTATCTAATTCGATGTTTTCTTGTTTGAACTTTGAAGCATATAAATTCCTTTTTTACTTACCTACATAATATTAAACTTTTGGTTGAAATTAAATTAGGTGATCACGACATTAGACCGAGCTACGTTTTACACCGTCTCACATGTAAATATCTTTCTTCAAAAACCTTTCTTTTTGGAATCACACAAATTAACTCTTTCTTTTTTCTTCTCTTTTTCTTAGATGCATATTTAAATACCCAATTTCTTTTGACCAAGAATATCGTTAAAAGTATGAAACTTTAAAAAATATAAATATGGATTTCTTGAGGAAAAAATCTTCCATAATTTTTTTTTACTCGAAAAAGTCGCGTATACAGAGGAAAAAAGACGGTTAAAGTACCGCTTCAAAAACCACTCAAAAGACAATGTTACCATTAATTTGAATGGGAGAGAGTATATAATGCATTGACTATTGACTTTTGAAGTTCGAGTGGGATAATTAAATTCACCTCCAAGGATTACTAATGGTTTGATACTCCCTCCTTTAAAATGCTATGGCTGAGTAGATATTACTGAGTAGTATATTATTATCTTGTATATATTCAACAACTCACTTATATTTAGTTATACAATTTGTGAGAATATTATAAATAGAAAAAATAAAATTTCATACTCAATATTATGTGTCAGTACTCAGTAGCACCCAGGGATAAGTACAAATTCCGTAAGTATATGATTACCAATTTCCAAAAATATCAGAAATATATACTAACAAAATACTAACTACTAATTAGACACGAATTGTAGTCCTGTTGTAAAAGTTTGGATGATGCCAAATTGCGAAGCAGTAGTATACTCTCATACGACATCCAAATGCTACTCATTCCATAATATACGACATCCAAATGCTACTCATTCCTCCTTGTGTGTGTTCTATGACCAAGTCGGGTGTTATAATAAAATTAAACCTATTTTATAGTTTTGATAATGACATGTGGTTACTTGATAATGTGCTTTACTTAATATATCATATGCATGTAATTGTGTGTTTTAGTCTTATTATAGCTAACAACAATTACGAGAAGAAAGATCAAAGTTATAAGAACTTCAGGAATAACTAGAACTTCAAGAATAACTTTGGAAGTTTACATGGAAGTTATAGCTACCTGGTTATAACTTTAAAAAAATGTTTCAAGCAAGATCTACCTCAAATAGCACAAGACTCAAGATGGAACTGTGACACCCTCAAATTTGCGGAAAGAAAAAAAATAATTTAAATACATAAAGAAGGTGTCATAAATAAAAAGGGTCATTACAAAACGGAAATAATATTATACAATAAAAAGTATCTGAAACGGGAGACATAGCTCCCGTATAAATACAGAAATAACAGAGTGTATAATGATATACAATCTAAGAACCGAATATAGGTCCAAGGTAATACTTCGCTCGCTAGCTCGTCAATGTACCCAATGTATGCATTCACCACCTGTTCGACCGCATTAAATATAAACACGGAAGCCACAGTCAGTGGG
>JAIUZE010023376.1:0-26251 GCA_022085475.1 Heliosperma pusillum
GTCAATCAATAGACGCCCCGAGCAGTACCAAATTCGGTAGATCAATTCACGAAAGAGGCGGAAAAGAGTACAAGCCTCATAACAAGCGGTACGCTACATGCAAATAACACCACCTCGCAAGTACACAACATTTGACGGCCGGGTCGATCAACGCATAGCGTTCAACTCCCAACAACGTCGTCGTATGCCCACTAACACATGCATTTAAGCAGTAGGATAACTCTCCGTTCCGACATTCCAGCCTTACGAACGGGAAGGTAGCCAAGGGAATGAGAGTACAAAGCACAAGACAAAACAGTGCTCAAACCGTAACATTTGTAAAAACCGACTCAAAGTGGGAACATACCAAAAACCGTCACAAAACATGAAAATAGGGAATCATATAAGTTTAAATATGATAAACAAGAGTCAATATATGATACATAAGCATTAGAACAAGTTTATGAAGCATAATGAATAAAAACATAGATCACCTCTCCAAAACAACGTTGTTTGGAAACAAACGAAAACAAGGGTCCACTTCAAACGGTCATAACTAGAGTTCTAGACATGGTAATGCAGAAATTCCAAGTGGAGGTGATAGCTTAACCTCTTAGGGTTCCAACGAGATGTCACACGCCCAAAACAAGCAAGTATTGAAGGAGATATGATCATTTTACGAAAAGGGGTCAGTGCAGGAAAAATTCTGTTGGCAGCGTATGACGCAGCCTGCGTCACCACGACGCAGCCTGCGTCCTACGACGCAGCCTGCGTCCTTCACGGGAGTCAAGGACGATCAAAAATTAACATGTTATCAACAACAAAATCCTCATTTATCAACACAAACCATCAATTCTCATATCAATTAACAACTAACAACAACAACACAAGTCCTAAGCATACTAACCATAATCTAAATACGGTTTCTAACATGGATAACACATTAAAACACGTAAATGATATCGAGTAACCCTTCACCGTTACCTTTTCGCGTCTTTAAACGGTTTCTAAACCTTCCTAGTCTCCACCTACATACAATTAGATAATCAAAGATGAATATAATTCCCCTAGAGAAAGACGGATAATTTAAAAAGCGAGAAAGACGGTAATTTTATTACCAATACGAATAGAGGAAGCTAAGAGGGGAAGAATAAGACGAACTTACGTGAATTTAAGCGAGAAACGAATGCGGTACGATGATTCTAAGAATGGATCAAAGAGGGAGGCAAGGGTTTTGGTTTGCTTAAGGATGAAGAAATGTGTTTGGTTTGTGTTGAAATGAATTAGGTTAAGGGTAGTATGAGGGAGTATAAGTAAAGGGTGAGTCGGAAAAGTCAACGAAAGTCAAAGGCGGCTCAAAAGTCAAGAAAAGTCAAACTCGCCTTAAGACGAGATTCCCATGGAATCTGGCAGAAATTCCAAATACGAACTCGGAAATTCTAAATTCGACTCGAAACATTAAAGTCTAAATTAAAACTTAAATTAGCTGAAAAGATTCCGTAAAATATTTCTACTAGAAAAATAGGGTACATTTCCGGGTGTTACAACGGCCACTAGAATGTACCTATTCCCTTTTGAAGAAATAAAGGGGCCTTGATAGTCTATTCCCCACACATCAAACACTTCCACCTCAAGAATCCCTCTTTGGGGCATCTCATTCCTCCAAGAAATGTTGTCGGTGCGTTGACAAGCACCGCAACATTGGACAAAGTGCTTAACATCATGGAACATAGAGGGCCAAAAGAACCCGGATTGAAGTATTTTAGCAACGGTCTTGCTTGCCCCATGGTGCCCTCCATAAGGAGAGGAGTGGCATCCTTTCATTATTTCTTCATACTCCCATTGTGGAACACATTTTCTATACATCTCATCACCGCACTTCTTGAAAAACAAAGGATCATCCCAAAAGTATCTCTTAGCTTCAAACAAAAACCTCTTCTTTTGATTGTGGTTGATGCCCGGTGGAAGAACACCACCCACAATGTAGTTGGCAAAGTCCGCAAACCAAGGTGCTTGATTTTGGATTGTTTCATGAATTGCAAAGAGAAAATCATCCGGGAATGAATCATTGATAGGCAAGTCATCTTTACTTCCATCATAGCATAGCCGGGACAAGTGGTCCGCCACCGCATTTTTTGCACCCTTCTTATCTCTTATCTCCAAATCGAATTCTTGTAAGAGTAGGATCCATCTAATGAGGCGGGGCTTAGCTTCTTTCTTGGCAAGCAAATATTTAAGTGCGGCATGATCCGTATAGACAATGACCTTGGAGCCAATCAAATACGAACGGAACTTATCAAGAGCAAAAACAAAAGCAAGAAGCTCTTTTTCCGTTGTTGCATAGTTAACTTGTGCTTCATCAAGGGTCTTGCTAGAATAGTAGATGGCATGCAAAGCTTTATCCTTCCGTTGGCCAAGAACCGCGCCAATGGCATAATCGCTTGCGTCGCACATCACCTCAAATGGCAATTCCCAATCCGGGGATTGCATGACCGGAGCCGAAATAAGAGCTTCCTTTATCCTATCAAATGCCTCAACACACTCATTAGTAAAATGGAAAGGGGTATCCTTGAGGAGAAGTTGTGTAAGTGGTTTAGCAATTTTGGAGAAGTCCTTGATGAACCGGCGATACAAGCCGGCATGACCAAGGAAGCTTCTCACCCCTTTGAGATTTGAAGGTGGGGGTAATTGCTCAATCACTTCCACCTTTGCTCTATCAACTTGGATACCCTTTTCCGAAATGAGATGACCAAGAACTACCCCTTCATTTACCATGAAGTGGCACTTCTCCCAATTCAAAACAAGACTAACTTCTTCACATTTTTGCAACACCAAGGACAAATTATGCAAGCACAAATCAAAATCTTTCCCATATACACTAAAAGCATCCATAAAAACTTCCATGATAGATTCAATGTAATCGGAAAAAATGCTCATCATGCATCGTTGAAATGTAGCCGGGGCATTGCAAAGACCGAAAGGCATTCTCCTATAGGCAAAAGTGCCATAAGGGCATGTGAATGTGGTCTTAGATTGGTCAATCGGGTCAATTGGGATTTGGAAGAATCCCGAATATTCATCTAAATAGCAAAAATACTTGTTTGAGGCAAGTCTCTCTAAGAGTTGGTCAATGAAGGGAAGGGGGAAATGATCCTTTCTTGTTGAGGCATTCAACCTTCTATAATCTATGCACATTCTCCATCCCGTCACTACCCTAGTAGGCACTAGTTCATCTTTATCATTCTTCACTACCGTGGTGCCACCTTTCTTTGGCACCACTTGCACGGGGCTAACCCAATCGGAGTAAGAGATTGGGTAGATGATCCCGGCATCTAGTAGCTTCATGACTTCACCTTTGACAACCTCTTGCAAGGTGGGGTTTAGTCTTCTTTGGGGTTGCCTTCTTGGCTCATGGTTGTCTTGCATATGAATTCTATGCATACACAATTCGGGGCTAACCCCCTTCAAATCATCCAAGCTATAACCAATAGCTTTTTCATGTTTTCTCAACACACACAACAATGCATTCAATTGATCATGATCAAGGTTAGAATTTACAATCACGGGTTTGCACTTGGACTCATCAAGATAAGCATATACTAAGTTAGAGGGAAGGGGTTTAAGAGAAGGAGCTTGCACCTCTACCGCAATATCTACCGCACAAGAGGTTTGGATGATAGACTCAAGTCTTAAGATTTGTTGTTCATCAAGCTCCTCTCCTTCCAAAGTTGCTTCAAGTAAGTCGAACTCAAACCCATGTAGCTCCTCCATGATATCCCTTGGCTCCAAAGTCAAGATAGCCTCCAAAGGGTCTCTCATAAAGAAGTTAGGTGTAACTTCTTCAACGAAGGCATCAATGATGTCAATGAAATAACATGCTTCTCCAAGATTTGGAGCTTTCATGGCATTTTGCAAGTTGAATGTAATTTGTTCATCTCCCACCTCAAGGGTTAGCCTCCCGTGTTTCACATCAATCACCGCTCCGGCGGTGTGCAAGAATGGCCTCCCAAGAATAATGGGGATTTGAGAATCCTCCGCCATATCAAGGACTATGAAGTCCACCGGAATGAAAAACTTCCCAATTCGAACCGGGACATCCTCCAACACACCCAAAGGTTGCTTTGTAGATTGGTCCGCCATTTGGAGTGTGATGTTTGTGCATTTAAGTTCCCCCATGCCAAGTTTCTCACAAATGGAGTATGGCATCACACTCACACTAGCTCCCAAATCACACAAGGCCTTGTCAATGGTTATGTTGCCTATGGTGCATGGGATGGAGAAACTACCCGGATCCTTCAATTTTGGAGGGGTTGGGTTTTGTAGAAATGCACTACATTCACCGGTGAATGCCACGGTTTCAACTCCACTCAATGACTTCTTCCTTGTAAGGATGTCCTTCATAAATTTTGCATAGGCGGGGATTTGAGTGATGAGGTCGGTGAAAGGAATGGAGTCCTCCAAATTCTTGACAATTTCCATGAACTTGCCTAAT
This sequence comes from Heliosperma pusillum, assembly GCA_022085475.1. Classification (NCBI taxonomy): domain Eukaryota; kingdom Viridiplantae; phylum Streptophyta; class Magnoliopsida; order Caryophyllales; family Caryophyllaceae; genus Heliosperma; species Heliosperma pusillum. The sequence continues at coordinate 4,472 of JAIUZE010023376.1, forward strand.
TGCTTGTCAAGTTTTGTTTTGGCTTGTCTAGAAGGAAAAGGTAGCCTTATCACAATAGGCTCCTCGACCTTCTTGTTTGTTGTTACCACATCATCATTCTTTTCGACAACAACTTGCTCACTCGAGGAGCACTCTTCCTCCTTATCATCCAATTCAACAACCTCATTTTCAATTGGTCCATCATCTTTCACTTTGTCTCCCTCACCATTATCATCTTCAATTGGCATTCTTGGTCCCTCATAACTCTTTCCACACCTCAAATGTATGGCATTGGCGGTTTCATTTCTAGGTGGGTTACCTTGAGAAGGTAATTGACCCTTTCCCCTAGAGGAACTCCTAGAGGCTATTTGGGTCACTTGAGTTTCAAGCATTTTATTGTGGGCAAGGATGTTATTGATGATAATATCTTTGGCTTGGTTATCTTTTTGCAATTGGAGAATCGCTTTGTGAATGTCCAAGTTTGGATCCCCAACTTGTGGTTGCATGGGAGGTTGATTTTGTGGTGGTGGGTTGTATTGATTTTGGTTGTATTGTGGTTGATTGTAGGAAGGTTAGTTTTGATTGTATTGTTGTCTTTGAAAGTTTTGTTGGTTGTTTCTCATGGGTGGGGCAACATATGGTTGTGGTTGAGGGTTTTGAACATTTTGGCTTTTGTATGAGAGATTTGGGTGGTTCTTTGTGTTCTCATTGTAGAAGTTGGAGTAAGGGGGTTCCTTGCCTATAAGATTGAAAGGCATTTACTTGTTCCACGGATCCTCTACATTCTTGAGGATCATGCCCAAATGTTCCACAACATTCACAAACTCCTTGAGGTAAGCTTGGTGCCATGACCATAGCATTCACTTTTTGCATAGGTTGTTGAGTTAATGAGCTTTGAGCTTGTTGGAATAGAGCCGTTTGTTGGTCCATTTTGAGGTTCATTGCTTCCATATAAGAGCTAAGTTGAGCTCCAAAGACGGCTCCCATTTGGGTGACGGAGCTCACCTCATGCTTTCCCCTAGGAGTTTGCCTTGGCCTACTAAATTGTGAGTTATGGGTCGCCATCTCCTCTATTCTTGCCCAAGTTTAAGAATCATCTACTTCCGTGAACCTTCCATTTGATCCCATGTTCAAAATTCCTCTAGCATCTTCATAAAGTCCATTCCAAAATTGTTGTACCAAGAACCACTCACTCAAACCATGGTGAGGGCAAGAACGAATGATCTCCTTGAATCGGTCCCAAGCTTCATAGAGTGACTCTTCATTCCTTTGCTTGAAGCCGGTTATCTTAGCTCTCAACATATTTGTCTTTTCCGGTGGATAGAACTTTTGATAAAAAGCTAGGGCTAGCTTCTTCCATGAGTCAATACCTAGAGCAATCTTGTCAAGACTCTTCAACCATCGTTTTGCCGCTCCAATAAGAGAGAAAGGAAACAAGACCCATCGAATTTGGTCTTGAGTCACTCCCGTTTGAGAAACGGCATCACAATAATCACAAAAAGTCTCCATGTGTAGATGAGGGTCTTCACTTGGCATACCTCCAAATTGGTTCCTCTCCACCAATTGGATAAAAGCGGTTTTAGCAATGGAATTTCCGGTTAGATTTTGTGGTACGGGGGTGGTGTTTGGAAGAGTATCTTCCGTGGGAATGGAGTGAGATGAGAATTTAGGCATTCTTAGGAGAGTGGGTGGTTGGATGGTTTGTGGGATAGTTGGTGGGATTCCAAAAGGATTCACAAATTCCGCGATCGGCACAAAGTCCTCCCAATTCTCTACACTTAGATGCTCAATTTCTACCTCGTTACTTTCCCGGATTTCCCTTTCTTCAATTGAAGGTAGAGGCTCCTCCGTTGTGGTAATCGGATTCGAAGAAGAGCTTCTACTTGCGGTTTTGAAGACTTTGCGAAGTCTCCTAAAGGTCCTTTTGATCTCGGGATCGATTGGAGGTTGATCCTTTGGGGGAGCTCGCCTGGGCATACAAGAAAACTAAATGTAAACGGTAAGAATGCCTCGAGAAACTAGGTTTCTCAAGACAAGAGGAAAAAAAAACTAAAGCAAACTAAAAACAATCAAATTAAACATACACCGTCCCCGGCAACGGCGCCATTTTGATGTAGTAAAATAGTGGTGTAGTAAGAATGTCGATCTCAGGGACGGTTGTTGTTTAGAAATGATCTAAAAGTCTACTAGAGTCTCTTGCAAGTCACAAAGTAATTTTTGGGTTTGGGTTTGTAGACTAGACTAAGATAACAACAATTGAAAATAATTAAAAATGACAAAAGGAGTCTAAGTTGAGGAAGATAATCAAATAACAATCAATAAAAGGAAAGTCTAGGATTGGTGGGTTCAAATGGGTAATTTGGGTTCTAGTGAGTCAGGTTCATAGTTAATGGGTAGTCAAACTTGGGCGCGGTGGATTGAGGCTCTTGATCTTACAATCCCTCCCATATATCGAACCAAGCTAGCTCTCGCGTACACACGGTCGATACACCAACTATATGCAAATCCTAACATAATCCGAGGCTATCGATCTTACGGAAATGTATGATAAACATGAATTATGCAAGTTTGTCAAGCAAGCATTTCATCAAACATATGGTATGCGAAAGTTGGAAGAAAGACTACTTATCAACAAAACAACCCAACAAAGAAAGATTAACCCTCATCAAAACCCATTATCCCCCACTAATCCTAGATTAATCACTACTCACTCATATTCAAAGGAAATTCAACATTTACTAAGGAATGCAAAAGGAAATCAACAACAAATAACATTTTCTAATTAACAATAAGTAGATAACAAGAATTGAAATGAAAACTTAATTAAAGACAAGATTAAGTAGAGGAATTATACCAACTTGGAGAAAGATGAGAACTTTGATATAAAAACCACGATTTTGTCACAAATCTTTGAATATAACCCAAGTTCATACACTAAACCAAGTCGAAATTACTAATTAACCGACAAATTTGCTTAATTATGGAAGATTAATACATGATTAAATACTAATTCTATGAGGGTTTTGGATCTAGGGTTTTGTGCCCTTTAATTACATGAGAGGGTCTATTTATAGGTTTACAAAATGACGGAAAGATGGGCCTCGAGAAGCTTCATGGACTGGCAAAGTCACGACCGTGAAATGGGTTTCACGGTCGTGAAACAAGTCTCACGACCGTGAAACTGCAAGTCACGGTCGTGAGGGAATTGGCAGAGCAAGGTCTTCTTTCACGAACAAGTCACGACCGTGAAGCATGTTTCACGACCGTGACTGAGCTTTCACGACCGTGAAATGAGTTTCATGGCCGTGAGCTGTAAAGCACGAAATCCTTCTTCTTGGAAAAGCATCTCACGACCGTGAAATGCCTTTCACGCTCGTGAGATGCTCATTTCCCTTCTTCCTTCGCTTAACTTTGTTGTTTCCTTCCCGGTTTCACTTGCCTTGACTCGGGAGGGCTTTGGCGCATCGAGTAGGCCCCCCAAGGGTATGCGGGGCCCCCAAGATATGTTGTGGGTCCTCCGAATGATTCACCTTCTTCTTTGTTGATCAAAACTAGGTAGAAATCGCCTCAATTGACGGTTTACCTACAAAAACACGATAAAAGCGAGAAATATGCTAGAAGAAGGTAAAACACATAGAAACGCTCCTAGGGAGCGTTAAAGGCAAGCAAAACGAGACAAAAAGGGGTGAAAATGTAGGGTGAAATGATACTATATCAGTATACTACCACAAATCTCCCTAGGCGAGGCATAAGCACCTCTGTCATCAATCTCATGAAGGTACTTGGGGCATTTGACAGGCCAAAGGGCATGACAAGCCACTCATAGAGGCCATGCTTTGTTTTGAAAGCTGTCTTCCACTCATCTCCTTCCCTGAGCCTCAATTGATGGTAGCCTTGCCTCAAATCAATCTTAGAAAAGAACCTTGATCCACTCAGCTCATTCAACATGTCATCAAGCCTAGGTATAGGGAACCTGAACTTGACTGTGATGTTATTGATAGCCCTGCTATCTATGCACATCCTCCAAGTTCCATCCTTCTTAGGAACTAATAATGCAGGCTCAGCACATGGACTTAAGGACTCCCTTACAAACCCTTTACTCATCAAGTCTTCAACCTGTTTCTGCAGCTCGTGTGTAGCCTTAGGATCACATCTATATGCTGGTCTATTAGGTAGTACAGACTCTGGCACAAGGTCTATCTGATGTTCAATTCCTCTCACAGGGGGTAAGCCATCAGGAAGTTCCTCTGGGAACACTTCCTTGAATTGATCAATGAGAGGCTTAACTTCTGCAGGAACTACTTTAGACTCCCCTTCCTGAACCTCTTTTGACAGCAGCATCAACACAGGTTGTTCCTCACTAAACTCTTTGACCATTGTTGATTCAGATAGGAACAAGACTCCACTAAAGTCTTCAGTCATACTAGGACCCCCATAACTCTTCTGGTTAGGTGGCAAAGGGGCTAATGTCACCTTCCTGCTCCCATGTTTGAAGGAATAGGTGTTGCTCCTTCCTTGGTGTATGGAGCTCTTATCAAACTCCCATGGCCTTCCTAATACTAAGTGACAGGAATCCATTGGAACCACATCACACAGTACTTCATCCTTGTATACATTTCCAATGGAGAATGGAACCACACATTGCTTGTCCACCTTAACCTCTGCTCCCTTACTCAGCCATCTCAGCTTATAGGGATGAGGGTGTTCCTGAGTACTTAGCTTCAGCTTGTCAACCATAGTGACAGAGGCCACATTGGTACAGCTACCTCCATCTATGATAAGGTTACAAACCCTCCCTTATATGGTACATCTACTCCTGAAAATGAGGGACCTTTGATCCTCCTCCAAAGGCATCTGTTGTGAATGCATTATATTGTGGCTTGTATCAGGGAGTGCCACTATTGCCTCCTGACTAGGCTCTTCCTCCTCGCTCACCACTTCTTCAACCTCGGGCTCATTCTTCTCATACTCAACTAGACCTTCTTTTTCCCAAGTCTCAACCTCCATTATAGTTAAAGTCTTCTTAGAAGGGCAATCCTTTCTGAAATGTCCATAACCCGGACATTGGAAGAACCTAATTCTGTTCTCAGTCAATGAAGTGCTTGGTTTCTGACCCATGATACCCTTTCCCTTGTCTAAGGTAGGTGGGGGTGCTGTCCTGGGGGTATCAATGGTCCTCACCCCACTGTAAGGTCTGGTTTGAAAAGGCCTAACTGGTTTTGGTGTGACAGGCTTAGCTTTTCCTATCTTTTCAACTCTCAGAGATAAGTTAACAACATCATCAAATGACCACAGAGGTTGCATCCTAACCTTGTTAGCAATGCTCTTATGTAGACCCTCTAAGTACCTAGCAATCCTTTGCTCAGGTTTCTCATTTATATCACACTGCAAGGTGAGCTGTTCAAACTCTCTCAAATAGGATTCAACAGGTTTATCTCCTTGTTTCAACTTAGACAACTTTATGAACAGATCCTGGGTGTAATCCTTAGCAACAAACTTATCTAACAGTTTCTTTTTCAGTTTAGTCCAAGACTTGATGGGTTCTTTCCCTTCCCTAGCCCTTAACCCTTTCATGGTTTCATACCAAAGAGAAGCATACCCTTTAAGTTTAAGGATGGCTACTTTAAAAGACTTAGAATCATTATATCCTTTATACTCAAAGATTCTTTCTACTTCTCTTAACCATTCTAACAAATCATCAGGATTAAGACTACCAGAAAACTCAGGGATGTCTACCTTAAGATGTTTGTCTATGTGCCTGTGGATGGAAGCCCTGCTCCTTGATGAGTCATCTGAATCTGGGTACTCTTCATCATCAGGTGGCCTTCCTCTGCCTCCTCCTTGGCCTCTTCCACGTCCTCTGCCTCTTCCTCCTATGGCAACATTGCCATCAAGAACCTCATTCATAGCCCTTGTGAGTTGTGTGACAGTTCTGGCTATGTCGTCCACCATAGTCTCTAAGTTGGTGATTCTCACTTCACTCATTGGGTTGTTTTTTTGTGTTTTTAAATGTAGTTAGGGAAAATGAACTCACTAAGACTCTCAACCAAAGCTCTGATAACCAATTTGCAATGTAAACTACTAAGGCTTATGAATTTAGGGGATGGTTTACTATTTTTACTAAAATTGAAAACAAAAACAGACAGAAATGGAGGCTGTTTTTGAGAGAGTTAATTGTATTAACTGAAACTCAAAGATATGACTTAGAGAACTTCCCCTACAGCAAGGCACAAGAGAAAGGACTAAAAGACTGGATTTGAGACAAGTTTAGAGTATTACAGCAATGCACAAACACCCTAGACTTAGGCTCAACATCAAGCAAGCTAGTCACAGCAAAGCACTGACTTAACTTGACTCACAAAGCAAGACACTGATCAGACACCTTGAGGGTGTATCAGGCTTGGCTCAAACTACAGCACTTAGCACAAGTTTGAAAATTTTGAGATGTTTCTCAAGGTTAATTCATTCATAAAGGCTGCTGAAACAATACATAAGAACCTCCTTATATAGGGAGGCTGATACAATGTGAGCCTTTGGATGTAAAGTTCATCCTAGGGACAGCTTTGGACTTGAACTACTACAACAGATAACTAATTAAGGGCCTCACAAGAGGACGAGTTTAACAACTAGAAAGTACAGACACAAAAACACAAAACAGACTGATGCAAAAGTAATAAAGCAGTTTTTGGAGTTTTCCTGAAATGGGAAACTGTTGTTCTTGTTGTCTTGCTGCTTGCTCTGGGTGTTTTGCTGCTCCTTGGGACTCTTCAACTCTTATTTGAACTTAGATAAACCTGCCTTGGATGAGGACAAGTTGACTTAGACAAAAGGAACCCACAGCTGGACTTGAACTTACCCTGTCATGAGGTTCACTGGACCCTGGTTTGGACTGCTTGTAACTTAAGATTTTGCTAGACTTCTAAGGGGACTCTCCTGGACAAACTTGTTGATTAATGAGTTGGCTTGATGGTAGGCCATGGTGGGGGTGGCTGGGATGCCCTGGTATACCTCCTTGGTGCTTGGTTTGCTGACTGGTCTGATGAGCCCTGACAGGCATTGTTCTTGGCTTGTGTGTGAAATGTGGACTGACTTGGACCCTGACATGACTTGGTGAACCCTGGGATGGCTTCTTCATTGTCTTGGCTTAGTTTGGCTTGAATTTAGATTGACATGGCCTGCTGTTTGGACCTTGTGGTTCGAGCTTCAATCTGAGGAGGTCTTGTGGTCTGGCTTGTGGCTTGATCATCAAGGCCCCTTGGGTGAGCTCCTGCTGCATTCCCGAAGAAATCAAATACCCTAAAGGGAAAATGCACATCATGTGGAGCAATATTACGAATTGTAACACCGCATCTAAGGATGCCAAACTCTCCACAATCACCCACCCCGTGCTTCGACTCATCACCCGGTTCCTTACCACCATTTTCAACTCCGCGGGAGAGATTGCTAAAGTACCGGAGACCATCCGGTTGTGTTTATGGACTATGCTCCCAGAAGGGGTGGGGGTACCGGATTGGGCGAACTTGTTTATGAGAGCTTGCATTAAACAGCGACAAAAATCTACTAAAGCAAGTATCCACCTTGGGGGGGGGGGGGTGATTACATTTTTGGTGCGACACTATGAGGGGGGAATTGATGAGGAGAAAGAGGTAAACTCTTGTAAGGGTTTGACAAGGTACAACCATTTTGGGCTCGAGGAGGTACACATGTTTAAAAGTAGCAAAGAGGAGCCCTTGAGAGGATTTTGGTTGGGGAGTGATGGCCTTAGTTATATGAAGATGCCTCGACCTTCAAACAACCTTTTACCTAGGGGCCCAAATCGGAGGATTTTTATTGTCCTAGGGAAGAGAGTTTGGGGGAGAGTAGTGATGAGGCGGAGGTAGAGGAAGTGCCATTGTGGCAAAGAAGGAGGCCAAGGAGAGAGCAAGGTGAGGGAAATGAGCGAGTTAGGGAGGAGAGGGAGATCCTCGCAATTGGTCAAGGACCTTTCCAAAACCCACCTTTTCAACAACAACAACAACAACAACAACAACCACCACCACCATACCATTCCCAATAATCTTACCAAAGCCACCAAGACACCGACACCCCAATGTTTGACGCGGAGACTCGTTCTAGCATCCCAATGGAGCCATGGCAACAACAAATGGCATCCTACTTTGATAGCACCAACGATGTCTTAAGGCCATAAGTGGAAGGGTGGACGATTCTTACAATTGGCAACAAAGATAAGGAGATAGGATAGAGTCCTTAGATGATTAGCATAATGTAGTGGAGGCAAGGGAGAGGTTGAGAGAGGAGGCCGAGAGGGCTCAACAAGAAGAGTGGAGGGAGATGGTGGCACGGCAAGAGGAAGACCGCCTTTGGAGGGAGCAACAAGACAAAAGGTGGCAAGAGCAAAATGACATGTGGACGACACAAAATGCTTGGAGGGAGCAAGCCACAAGCCATTTCCAAACTCAAAATGAGCGCCACCACGCTTATCTTCAAGATTCATACGAAGATGCGGTGGCACAAGAGGATGTTTATGGTTTGGCTAGCTCACTTTTTGGCATGTCCATCCAACAAAACCCGGGCTACCCCACTCCTTACACACAAGAGGCCCTTGATGAAGGCCTAGAAAGAAGAAGAAGGGTTAGAGAAAAAGAGAGAGGAGCAAAAACCGAGGAGGTGCCTCGGGTTCTTCTCATTTCAACAATTGATGAAGCACCCCGCCTTTTCCCCTACAATGAGGACATTGTATGATATAAGTGTGGGGGAGAGGATTGTATATAGTTATTTTGTTTTGATGCATTGTATTTTGTTTTGTTTTGTTATGAAAAAAAAAAAGAAAAAAGAAAAAATATTGAAAATCCCGGCTAGGTGAAAACCCACAAGGGTGGGCACCTAGGCAAAAATTGGGAAGGTGGCCGAGGACGTAATGAAAACCCGAAAGGGCATTCCAGGCAAAATGAAAAATCGAGTTGCGAGCCACCAATGAGAGGAAAGGAAAAGCTAAGGTGAAAACCCGAAAGGGCACCTTAGGCAAAATGAGGGATTTTCAAGAAAAAAAAATGGAAAAAGAAAAAAAAATTGAATAATGTCGATGATGAGGATTTATGGAAGGAAAAGAAGGGAGAAATAAGGAGGAATTTGGAAGGAGGTTAGCTTAGGATTTCTTTTTATTTTTCTTTGAGTCACAAATTTGGTTTCAAATCGGTGGATTTCTCTTGATGGTTGCTTGGTTGTTAGAGTTGTGTAGTTTGGGGCCAACCAAGTAACCATGTTATACACTAGTAGAGTAATAAGGGGGTGATATAAGAAGTGGAGTTGCATGGAGTTTGGTGATGAGGGCCATCTCGCTATGCCTTGGGATAAGGCAAAGATGGTCATACTACATTCTTGGGAGCTATAAGAAGGGAGGAGTTGAGCTATGAGATGAGTCGGAGTTGGTGGTGTGTCGAAAATTGTATTGAGGGAGTTATAAGTAGGAAGTGGTAAGGGATGAGTGTGTTAAAACAACTTTGAGTCATTTTTCTTTTAATAGGTGGTTGTGTTTTGAGGGAGATATAAGAAGGTAGTGGTGAGGGAAGAGAGGTTATTACCTTCACATGCTATGTTTGGACTCGTGTTTGTCTTGCTAATCTCGAGTTTTTACTCGGAACGAGTAAAAGTCCAAGTGTGGGGGTATTTGCCAACACCAAAATGTGTTGTGTCTAGTAGTATTTATTAGGTTCGTTTATTATACTTTTTACGGGTCGTTAGCATCGTTTTATGCTAACCTTAGTCTTTGTAATAATGTTGTTATTTAGTATTTTTAGTCAACTTTTAGAGTCAAACCCGGAAGTCAACGAAAGTCAAGTCAAACCCGAGACCCGAGACCCAAACCCGGAAATTGGAGTGGGCTAGAAACAAATCATCAATGCAAGAAGATCAAGCCCAATGGGTCAATGGAAGTCAAGGCGGGACTAAAATCCAAAGGGTCAACGAAAGTCAAGACGCTCAACCAAGGGAAAAACTGGCAGCATGAAACGCTGCCAGCTTCCTGGTCTTAGGCACGCGTTTCTTCATTCTCCGGCTTGTCATTTGGAAGCCCATTTTCTCAAGGCCCTTAGGTTTTCGGACCAAGGGTATATAAGAATCAGATTTTAGAGAGAGAAACACACAACATTTGATACAACATTCCACAACACATTTCATTAGAATTCTCTCAAGTTTTGTTCTTCATTTTGGTTTTGTAATTTGGTTGAACTTCATAATGGGTTGTAATATTTGGATTATGGGTAGCTAATCTTCCATTGCTTAGTGTAATTTGAACAAGTTCTCTCCTTTTAGCATTGTAAGACCTTTTGAACCTCTTCTTCTCTATTTAATTTCATTTTCTTATGTTTAAATTCCATTGTTGAATGAATTGTTGTTGAGACTAACCATCTTAGCAAGTGTTTGTTTATTTATTGCTTTGTCTTGATAAATTTGGTTAATTTGTCTTGATATTTGTTGAAGCAACCTTGAAAGATTGTAACTTTGGTTTAAAGTTGGAATCTTTTGAGTGGAATTTGGTTTATTGTGTGATTAGAACATGGTTTAGTGTTTTATTACATGATTCTAGCATGTTTCTTTGGTTTTGTGCTTAAAGCTTGCATCTTTGATTGTGCTTATGTTTTAATAAGTATTGGTAAGGTTGTAAAGGGTCATCCTTGGATGGTTTAATTCATGTTGGCTAATTTCTTAGAAACTTGTATTAGATAATTAGAGAAGAGAGGAAAGGAAGGGTCTTTACTTTGTTAATTGTTGGGAACTTGGGAAAATTACACTAAGTTGTTTCTCCATATTTGAATCTTTAGTTTTTGTTGGTAATTTTAGACTTGCTAATCAATTCTCATGTCAAACTTTCTCCCTATATGTTATCCTATATGTTTTCTCATTGTGAATATCATAGTTTGTAATTAATTTAAGCTTTTGTTTTAATTAGTGTTTTAATTTGTGATTAGAGTAATTAGTTTTGTTAATCGGTTTTTAGCAAGAGTCTAGATTAGATTAATTTAGTTAATACCGCATTCTCTTGGGTTCGACCCTATTCTTACCATTTTACTACCTTTATTTAAGATAGTTGTGTTTTGTTTAGGAGTTATAAATTGTTATTTGATTGTAGCTAATTAGCGGAATTAGCGACCGTTTTTAAGCCCGTCAAGTAACCTGGAGGTTCTTCACAACTTCCATGAATTTACCGAATTGAGTGTTCTTTTGATGCTTTGCCAATCAATGAGGAAAATGGACTTTCACTTTTTCCGGCTCCTTTGTCTCAACATCCTTCTTTGGAGGAGCATCCTCCACATCTTTGACTTGCTCAACCACAATGGGATCAACCACCTTCTTTGGCATAACCCCATCTTTCTTACCACTAGGGGAAACCTCCAACTCAACAATCACCCCCTCATTGTCCTTGGGCATGGGTGGCTCGTCATAATTCGTACCACTTGTCAAAGTGATTGCATTGAGAGTATCATGTGTTTGCTCACCTGAAGGTGGTAATTGACCCGTTCTTCTTTGAGAGCTAGAAGCGGCCAGTTGAGCCATTTATTATTCTAGCATTTTGATTGCGGCATCATGACTTTGATCATTCTTTTGAAGTTGGGCCAACACATCCGTTTGGGTGTTAGCCAATTGCACTACCAAGAACTCAAGTTTGAAATCTTGGTTGTTTTATTGGACATTTTGGGGTGGTGGAACTTGGTTTGGTTGGGAGTTTTGGATTGTTGGTCTTTGATGGTAGTTTTGATTTTGATAGCCCGGTGGAAAATTGAACCTTTGTTGTGGGACATAGGCATTTTGTTGTTGGGGTTGAGGATTGAGCACATTGTTGCTTTTGTAAGACAAGTTTGGGTGAAATTTTGTCTTTGGGTTGTTAGTATTGGAAAAGTTACTCGGTGGATAAGAAAATTGTTTAAAAGCTTGAAAAGCACATACCTCTTCCATAGTAGCTTGGCATACATTGGATAAATGACCCGCACCTCCACAACTTTCGCAAACAACAATTTGGCTAGTAGAAGATACGGCATTGAGTTAATGAACCGCCTGTTGAGCCTCCAATTTTTCTTGAAGCAAAAGGATTTGATTCTTCAAAATGCTAGTGTCGGAAACTTATTCTCCTCCTTGGATGGGTGCACTCCGAGAATTGACATAATGGGCATCATGGATCGCCATGGATTCAATTGTGGCATGAGCAATATCCGTGTCAATTTCTTGAAACCGCCCATTGTTGGCGAAATCAAGAATTCTTCGAGACTCGGCACAACACCCATTGTAAAATGTTATGGCAAGGAACCAAGCATCAAACCCATGATGTGGGAATTGCCTTTGGAGCTCCTTGTACCTCTCCCAAGCTTCATATAAGCTCTCAATAGCTTGTTGACGGAATCCCGTGATTTGGCTCCTCAAAATTTGAGTTTTTTCGGGTGGAAAAAACTTTTGATAAAAAGCAAGAGCCAATGTCTCCCAATTTGTGACTCCCATGGTGGTACGATCAAGGCTATTTATCAAAAGTTTTGCCTTTCCCTAATTTGGGCTTGAGTGACACTCGTTTGGCGAATCATGGAGCAATAGTCACAAAATTTTTGCACATGCAAATTGGGATCCTCCAAAGGACTTCCCCCAAATTGCTTCCTCAACACAAGGGTAATGAAAGCTTGCTTGATCTCGAATTCCGGGGAGGTAATTTGAGTGGTGGTGATACCGGCCGAAAGCATAGCCGCGGTGGGCTTGGAATGATTCGGAAAGTTTCACCATCTTCTTAGTTGGTGAAGGTGGTGGTGATGATGATGAACTAGAAACCTCCTCCTTTTCAAGATTTTCCAGATCGTCTAAGTAAGACTTTCTGGCACTTTCAACTTGCACGAGAGAAGAGGCATCTTTTACATCTTTCCAAAAGCGTTGTCTTCTACGAAAGGTTTTCTCGGGCTCGGAATCCGGTGAAAGTAATTCTTCCTCACGAGAAGACCTGAGCATAAGGCAACAATCTTCAAGGAAATTGTACGTACGGTCTCAAGGAACTAATATTCCTAAAGACAAGAGAAAAAAATGATATAAGTCTACAAATAAAAAACGAAATAAAATCGTTTCCCCGGCAACGGCGCCAAAATTTGAAAGGCTATGTCGCACACCTAATCAAAGATAAATTTCCCTAGACACAAATTAATGTAGTACGAGGGGTCAAATACAAGGAGACGAGAACTGCGCTATGAAATACTATGAATAGACTACTATGAAGGTTGGTTTAATGGTTGGTTTGGTTTTGATGTTTAGCTAAAAAAGATGTAAATTAAATAATATGATTAAAAGAGTCTAGGGGAGCCGGGTCACTCATGCAAATACGTAAATGCTCATGTTAAACATAGGAATTCTTAATATTATTAATTATTTACGCTAAAGACACCCATCTCTCGATATTAGTGTCAACCTTAGGTCTAGTCCTAGAGAACTTTCGTTATGACTAGAGTAGTCCTACTACACATGCTTAGTCTAATCCGATTCTGTGCCTCTCGACTTATAGAATGAATTAACAAATTTAATCAATGTAATTGGCCAAATAACAAAGATTAACAAAACAATACAAGCATGTGATGGAAACAATTTATCAATATTAATTCATCCTTATTTTAACATTTACAACTTACTAATTGTGCATGGCTTCCTTAATCCCTAGACAAATGAAACTGCTCACTCATGTTGATGATTAAACTAATAGTATTTGATATAATAAGCATGATGATTATGAAATTATAAAGGAAAACAACTTGTTAATAGAATGTGCTACACTAAGAAATACCTACTAACAATTCTAATGTAAATAACAATGAAATCTTGATTAACTAGTGATATGATTAACTAAATGACTTGTAAGGTAAATGACGGAAGTGAATACTAACATAAAACAAGAATTAGAATTATCGCAATCGCGAAATATAACTCGGAAATGAAGAACAAATAACCCAAATGCTTGAATGGAAAGATTGAATTACAACTTGAAATGTAACCAAGTGTTTGAACAAAGTAATAACCAAATGTTTAACTAATTATGAAACTAAGATAAACTTGTGTGCTTAAACTAAGGAAAATGTAGGGAGAAATATGTGTGAAGATAATGTAAAATATGATGAAAAAGATATTAAAAAGATGTCCCTAAGCGTCAAAGTCCCTCTCCTTTATATAGGGAGAGGGACTTGAAACGTATGCATTCACAGGGCCCAACCCCGATCGGGGAATGGGAACCCCTAACCCGGCTACAAATGCTTAATTACTCCATTAAATGCTTGAGGAATCCTATGCTATGCCTTTAAGCTCCTTAATTCTCTGGTTAATTGCATAGTCTTGGCATCCCATGAGCATTCAAAGGAGCATCCTTATGTTGAGTTGTGGACTCCTTGCATTGGGCTTCATTTTTGGTTTCTCATTTGCATATCAACCCATTTCACAAATCTTCATGCTTGGTTTGTCATTCTCTATACTATCCTTCCATGGTCCATCTTGCTTCCATTAGCTTGGTGGACCTTGGTGATTTCTAATGTGCTAGGAAAAAGTCTCTAAATACTTAAATTCCTACAAAACATAACAAAAACGAGCAATGCACCTCGAACACGTAATTAGCTCACAAATATACTAAACAAAGTATAATAATCATGTAAAATCGAGCTAAATTATGGACTAAAATCATATTAAAACTAGACATATCAGGATTCAATCCGCTATTATTTTGAAATGTGAATAAAAGGACAGTTGCATTTGCATTTGAAATTCGACAAGAATAATAAAGAAAGAAAAACTCATCAGTTTCTTAACTAACTTAATCTTTATTCATTATCCAAAAATAGTAATAATATCTCACATACGTATAAAGAAATGCTGAAATAAAAGCGAAGGCTAGGATTCTAAAAATTCCACCATTTATTACAACTCAACTAAAATAATAATAATAATAATAATAATAATAATATTATTTTCATTTTATTTTAATGAAAGCTGCGCGCATATAAAAAAAAAAAAAAAAAAAATAATAATAATAATAATAATAATAATGTACAGGAGGACTTACCGTAGTGTGATGGGGTATCGACTGGGTGTTCCGTTATTCACGGTATCTAGGCCTTGTCCTGCTTGCTCTCGAGTTTTTTGTGACGATGTGTATGGGGACCATGTTGTTTCTTGTACTGCACCTGTTGGGGTTAAGCATCGGCATAACCTTGTTCGTGACGCCTTATTCGACATCTGCTATAGGTCTGGTATTTCTTTGGGCAAGGAGGTTGATATCGGTTTGGTCGACGGGCATGGTCGATCTTTTCGTCCTGCGGATTTCCTGCTTTATTCCTGGGACAGAGGGCGTGATGTGTGTGTTGATTTGACTGGTTCTTCCCCCTTGACTCAGACTGGGATGTCTGATTTTGTGCCGGGACGGGTTGTCGCTGATGCTGCTCAGCGCAAATGTGCTAAATATGGAGATTTATGCGCGACTGCTGGTTATGGTTTCCTACCCTTCTCTTTCTCTTCGCTTGGGGAGCTAGGCTCGGATGTTGTTGGCTTGCTCAAGCGGATCCAGAAATTCTCGGTATCTCAAGATGCTGGGGCTCGGGTGGCCGCTTTTATTTTTACTAGACTTAGCTTTGTTGTAGCTCAGGGGGTGCGGGCCCAGATTGTCTCTCGGCTCCCCACCAACTTCATGTAAACTTTTCATTTTATTTTAATGAAAGTTGCGCGCATTTTTATATTTCAAAAGATGTGTCAATCGGATGTGGAAGGAAAACAAACACAAAGGCTTACCATGCTCTGTGTCGCCCTGCAAGACAGTTGGCTCTCTGCTGCCTAAATCAGGTGTCTACCATCCCATCTCTCAGCCCACTCATGTGCACCCGCTAACTGGTGTCCACCTCGTCCTGTACTAATCCTCCTCGGAACCTCATGCTCGGCCGCCCCAGTCTCCTGCACCACCTCGGCTGGTATATCTTCTCCCACGCGGGAAGAAGAATGCTCAGGGTCTATGTCCATAGGATCTCTCCCTGACGTAGAAGGAATATCACCTGCATAATCCTCAACGGTTTCAACATGCCAACATTTTAAACGTGTCAAACACTTCAAGCAAATCCTCAGCGATTTCAAACAATGTCAAGCACATTTCAAGACGTTTCAAGTCATTTTCAAGAAGTTTTCTAGTCATCTTTGACCATTCTTTCGAAAACCTGACTACACATGTAGGATAGGGGTCAACTAAAGTCTAAATTCAAAGTCTAGTTATGAGTTTGAATCGAAAATTCGACAGCATTTCGCTATAATAGCGGTTTTGCCCTAGGAAAGCGTCTTGTAGAAACCGTCGCAAACTGAAAATCTAATGCCACAACAAGTTTACCCATTACACAAGGGTTCCAGAACACCACGTTTCATCAAAAATGAGCTGCCCTAAGGGGGTTTTTTGAAGCAACTTTTGAGTCAGTGAGTATCCGTCTCATTTGTTCAAAATTCAACGAAAATGAAAAACAAGTACATAATGTGTTCCTGACAAGGCCAATTGTTCAATCCTAGTGTCAATTTCTACCATATAAACCTCAAATAGGTGCTAATCCCAATTTTCGAGCTATTTGGGGAAGGCAACCCTAATTTCAAAATCAAAATCAATCAAATATAAGCAATTAAGCGAGATTGAAACGCATACCTCGGTTTGCCATGGCTTATGGAGTAATTTGAGCAAGATTTCCGCAAGTTTAGTTGAGTTTTGAGAGTTATTCAAGTTTTTTATGTTTTGGAAAAGAATAATAAAACCTTCGTCTGATCGCGTCTTTATCAGACAGGGAGAAGCTCGGGAAGGAACGCAGAAATAGTTGCGCCTCTTCCAAATGTCGCAGCCCTTGCTGCGCCCTTTCCCCAGCACTGTTTCGCCTAAATTTGAAAGTTGGTTACAAGTTCGTTACTTGTGGGCCCAAGTCTTATGCGTCTCTTCTCCGACTTCTATTTTTCATAATTTGGTTCTTTTTCAAGATCCGTGCCTCGACAGGCTACAAAACCGTCACATCATCCCCGCAAGGACCCACTTTTTCCGGATATACAATCAGTGGGCCCATCTTTTATCATCAAGATATTTGCTCGCCACAACCGAGCAGATTCTCGGAATGATTTGATCCTGACAAAATCTTCCATATATCTAGTTTCAACATATGTTTCCCAAACGAGATTTCTCTTGAAGACTGGGACATGCCGATTCTCACATATAAACTTATCCCCAGTGGCTGGCGAGCCTCATTACGCATCATATCCCCAGCGGCTAGCGAGCCTCGTTACGCGCCATATTCAGACGGCTGGCGAGCCTCAAATCGCATCTTAGTCCAAATAAAAAGATGCTCGGGTATGACTCCTTCTTATGGCTGGCGAGCTTTCATACGTAGTCTAATGGACTTTAAACGACCCTCTTCGATGGTCGACAGACCTTAAAATGTTCCCGACGACAGGTCCTTGGTTCAGACCCCTTGAACTGCCTCGCGTCACCATAGTCGTTAGGTTGTAATCTTTGATTGACATGATGGTTATACTTTGACTTTTGCCTTGTCCAAGCCTCCGTCAAAGTGGGGGCTCTGTAGATACTTCAGTTCTACACCTTCCGCCAACCACCCAGTGATGATTAGGCCGCATGTTTGGTATGCGAAACAATTTATGACAATTTATAAGTTTATCGTCAAGTAATAGCTCAAATACTTGTGTCTACCCCTTGCTCGTCATCTACGTGCCGATACGGTCGTTTTGACAGTCATTAGAGTTTATTTGGAGTCCAGGTAAAAAACTGCTTCATTTTCTATAAAAACGTCTTTTAAAGCCGTGTCTGAACGCTCAAGAATATTCCGGATATTTTAATATTTCAAAACTTATCTTTCTTGGTAAATTATATCCGAATTTTATTTAGAAAGAATTCAAAATCTACCGCAATTCCATAATAGAAACGCGGTTTTCTTTCTTTCAAAGTAGGAAACTGCTTGGGAAATGACGCAGTAAGTGTTGCGCCTCTTCCAAGAGTCGCAGTGCTTGCTGCGCCTCTTCCCCAGTTTGTTCTACCTGTTTCCGGAATATTTTCTAGATTTCTTTCCGTGTTCGAGTTATTCTGAAACTCTTCGGATTTCTCCCTAGAAAAGGAGACGTTCGTTCTCACTTTCAAGGCATGAGAGTGTTCTGCCCCTTCTCTTCTCTCTTTTCATTCTAGACCTTGCTTTAAGCATTTTGACATCTACGTGCTTGTTCAATCGAACTCGTAAGCTCAGATCCTTCTGGGTTCCCGTCTCGTTTTGCATTTGACCTACCAATTTGACCACTACACCTTAATCAATTTAACTAATCAATTTCGATCCTCTAACAAGGGCACTTTCTTTACATTCGCGTCGAGCTATCACTAAAACGCAACTTAGTTAATCTCGTTTCATCAACATGTAAGTCTGGGGGTGTAATAATCTCATCTTTTGTATTTTATTTTGTACTTTATTTAATTCATGTATGATTCATGTCGGATTAATGTAAAACCTTTTTTAAAACCTTTTTTAATAGTCTTATTTAAATCATATTTTTCATAGTTCGTCTTAGATCCCTAATAATTCAATATTATAGGGTTTTGACATCTTTAGATCAAATTTGTGTCTTTAGAGGTTAGATCTGTTCAAATCTAGTCTTTGAATTCGTCTGTGATATAATTTAGTGTAAATTAATTAATTAAACCACTTTCACTCGACTACTAGATCAATCGTAAAATCACCAATGAACATTAACTGATCGCGATTCTGGCTTCACAGCCAGAACCCACCTCTAGAACAGACGCATACAGTGTTGCGCCTCTTCCAGAGGACGCATCACCTGCTGCGCCTGTTCTGAGTTGGATTTTGTCTCTGAACTTCCTTTATCGTCTCGACGTAGCTTAATTACTAATTAATCGACTATTAATTATCGTATCACTGCTAATCTGTTCGTTTAATATCCTTTTCTTTTTTTTTCTTCAAATCTTTGTTCTGACATATTTCCGACATATATCCCGAGATCCGTTGTAATCTTTGTAATTCTTTTATAATTTTATCTAGTCATTGATTATTATAATGATTGTATGATTTAATTGTCTTCTCACATGCTCTAATTCCTATTTCGACTCAATTGATTGCTAAACTACATGTTCAACAGATAGTCTAAGCTCACATGCAAGGGTTAAAACGTGGATGTTGCATAGCATGCATATAACCGACAACATATCGAGTACAGAAGCGTTTCCCTAATCATTAATAGAGGCCGCTATCGAGGCGAGCGGGATTAGGTGTTCGATTAAAGAACTTCCAAATACGTACCCTCACCCCTTACTCCAGATCTCCGTGAGCACCCGTGTTCATTGGCATCCACGAGAGTCATCCAATGCTAAGGGTAACGAGTTCTTGGTGTTCATGTCATTACTTTGTGTCTTGACATGGCATACAGTATTCGAACGGTTCCAACTTCCCACAAAAGTTGGTGGCGACTCCACAAATGCGTATTTCTACGCTTGTCCCTCGTTTCTCCATCCGTGGTTCCCCGTGCACCACAGTTTGGAAAGGATCGCAAATCCGTGGATCACACCTTGGCGGGATAGATTCCCCTTAAAGCCACTCTCTTCTCTGGTTCCATTTTTAACTCGCCTTTTGTGACTTGTGAAAGCACCACATTAAAAGTTTTCTACACTTGCTTCGTGATTGCCCGTCTTCTCGTGATGTTTGGGACATCTTTTTTCTGCCTTCTTTTTACATTCTTAACCTTGAACCTTGGATCTTTGAAAATTGTTCATTTGATTCTTTACACCTTTATCCTTTGGCATATATGGCTCTATCGCAACAACATTGTGTTGTCTAAGCCTATTAACGACTTTTAGATCAACCGCGTACTTAAGTGTTGTACCGATTGGAAAACTGCTAGCACCCCCTTTCTCCCCAACAACAAGCCGGTTGTTACTCCACTCAACCCAATTTCTTGGGGCCCTCCCCCGCCTTCGTGGTCAAAAATAAATGTTGGCGCTTGCTTTTGCTTGTCTTCTTGCTTGGTAGGTGTTGGTTGTGTGGTTAGGAACCATTTAGGTAAGTGGCTACCGGCTACTTCATCTTTTATAGCTAAGGTCCTTGCCATTGGAGAGGGTTTATTCTTTGCTTCTCACAACCATGGAAATCACATCACTTTTTCTGTTTGTCTTATTGTCATTCAAGCAATTTTAGGGACTGACCTCCTTCATTCGTAGCTGACTTGGTAGCGGTATTAGTATTATCTTGGATTGCAGGGCACTATTAAAGGACTCCCCTGAAAGTCCATAGACCTTAATTAGACTCCTCTAATTAGTTACTAAATTACTTGTTAATTTAGTATTTAATGATCTATGTATAATGCATGCAAATATAAAGACATTTATATAAAAGAAGAAATTTCCTCACATTGATATGGAAATAAAAAGGGCACAACAAGAACTCCTTCTTGTTGTTCTTGAGCTATTAATATGGATGAACAAGAATAATCTCCAAACTAGAAGACCTTCTTCAAGTTGCACCAAGATGACACCAAATAATCTACCCTTATTATTAACTAGATAATAAGATAGATATTATACTACTAATATTAAGATATATTACTACACTAGTAATACTTAGTGAATATTAGTATTTGAGAGTTTTTAGAGAGAAGATGAGTTTTTGAGAGATGTAGGAAAAACAAGCAAGAATTGAACAAATAAAATGAACAACCATATTGCCCTTTTATAGGCAATATGGCCGGTCATGGTGAGCCAAAAATGGCTCTTATTTTGCTTATTTTAATCACATGCAAAGTGGTAGAGTGTAGTGTTGAATGAAATGATTTTAGGCTACTATTCATGTCATAATCACACGTGACTTGTGAGCATGAACAAAAGCAATCATCATCACCTTACCAACACTATTCTAACCGGCCATGTGAGGCCTAATTTGATCCAATTTTATTTTTGATATTTGTCCCACAAATACTTATTAATCATATGCTTAATTATCTTGTATAATTAAGTGTTAATTTGATCATATAATATGACACAAATAAATGAATAATATGTACTTAACATTTTAAGTAATATTTTACCATTATATCAATATATAATGGGTCCCACAATGCTTAGTTAATTTATTTTTCAACTCTTTGTAAATATAATTAACTAATTACCTCTATCTCAAAACCTCAACTAATTTAGTACTTTAACGATTAATTACTTAGTTAAATCTTATTTAATCATATTAAAATAAGATATAAATTTATTAGTCAATTATCGCATAATTGAAAAATAAACTTAATCGATATTGAGTTCTTAACTCAATTTCTAACAATTAACTCTCGTACATATCCAATATATGTAATGGACTAATTAATTGTATCATATACAAATAATTAGTTACTATTTGGATTTCATCCTTTAGGTGTGACCGAAAGGAATCAGTTGATCACCGCCGTCATACGACAATAACGTTAAACTCTAGTCAGCCAACCGTTATTGATTTACGTTAATCAACTGACTAATCATATATATAGTCAATAAATATCTCAATTATATTCCTTAATAAGATTTATTATGTGGCGGCCCTATTGTGGAGGACATCTTACTCCAACAATCTCCCACTTTGTCTGACACAAGTGATGCGTCACCAATTCTCTTGTCTCTTTATCACATCTCCCACTCAACGCAAGGTGGTCCTTTCAGGTCGCACTTGCGATTGATTAATCTAAGAGTGGTTTTCTCGATCGGGAGTATTAACTGTCTGACGAAAATCTACCATAGATCTCTTT
>JAIUZE010023378.1:0-20359 GCA_022085475.1 Heliosperma pusillum
CTACTCCTCTGCCACTAGATCAAGTGTTAATATAAACCAAAATATTACTCCTACCCCTCTTCCTCATCTACACCATTCACCACATCTCTCCTCTCGTCACCTATTCCCTACTGACAACTACTCCACCGACAGCCACCACTGATGCACCATGACGAATGCCTCACTGACGTCAAAGTGGCTCGCCACGACTGCACCTAAAAGCTCTTCATTATACTTGCTCCTTCTCTGATTTTTGGTGCACAATGGGCCGCCGGCATGAATTGTTGGGCAGACAGTGACACCCCACGATTTCGCAGTAAAGTAAACACATAGATTTGCAGTGGAAAATGCGAGATTATGAAAACTTTAAAAGCAAAACCGCGAATGTCACTATATTACAAAACCAAAACTTAAGTTAATAAATCGTTTATACAAATTGTATCTTAAATAAATACAAGGGACATCGATCCCTTGATAAAACACAGATAATATACTAAACTAATATAAACTACACGCTACGGGTGAATCGCTGTAAGAACAACACTCGCTAGCTCACTCGCCACAACCCCATGCAAACACCAACCTGCAACCTGTTCATTCATTAAAAATGAATGCCACAGTCAGTGGGGAGTAACTCAGGGTTCTCCCAGCCATATCACATGAAAACACACATAAACAAGCATGTAATCATGTGTCATCATGCAAACATATATATCATGCCGGTTGTGAGAATAACATTATGATAATAACAATATACGAGTAAAGAAAACGATCATCCATCATCATCATGCAATACAAGACTCGGGGAAGACTCCCCTTGGCAACCATATAGAACATTAAGGGCTTGCATCTCACCAATAGCGGCATATGATTGAGAAGGTTTGGGACTCGACATACAAACCAATCATAGGCATCCAAATTAATCAAGTATACAATCCATTATATGATCAAACATAAGCATACACACTCTCACGGTAAATGACACGCACTAGCATCATGTACAATAACAAGACAAGTAAATGGAAGCCCACTGGATAAGACGTTTCCCTGAACCGTATACGATAAGACGATTTGTATGCTCATGAATTAGACAACATGTCCACGGAGTAAGACGTTCCCCTGAACCGTGTACGATATGACGTTTTGCACACACGAGACTCTAATCCTCCCGGTAGGACGACGACAATAATACGGTCCTAGTCTAAACCTGGCCAGACTCTCGGGAAAAGACGTTTCCCGATTCGACATGTGGTATGATGTTCCATATCCAAGACTCGATCATACCAAGACGTCGAGTACCCCAAATTCGGCTAAACCACACGAAAGAGGCGGAAAGAGAGATCTATAGTCAAAAGTCAAGCTAGTACGCTACAAGCAATGACACCACCTCGCAAGGATACAACATTTGACGGACGGGTCTATCAACGCATTGCGTTCACCTTCTAACAACGTCGTCATATCCCCACTAAAACATGCATGCAAGCATCAAGAATATAACCCATCGCTCTGACATTCCAGTCTAACGAGGATAAGGTGTAGCCGGGAAATGAGAGTTCATAGCACTCCACAAGTAATGCTCAAATCAAATACATAAGGTAGAACCAACTCAAGAGCGGACATATCTAAACTGTCACAACACATGTGATATAAGTATGTGAGATATAATATATTCTAAACATGAATATTTAACGTTATTACGTAAGTTTATAAGATAAACAAACCATACAAACTATTACATGTGAGGGTATATGGGAAAGAATTGAGAAAGGCCTACAGGGGGTGCAAGCCGGTCAGGGGGACAGGCTGCTGAGTACCCGGCTGGTACCTCAGTACCATCAAACAACGCAAAAATAATACAGAGGATCCCCAGCCGGTGCGTGTGACCGGCTACCCGGCTGGGGTCACATGCCAAATGAGAGAAAAGAAGAAAAATGGGGAAGGGGAGTTCCAGCCAGTCGGCCAACTGCCGAGTGGCCGGCTGCCGGGTGGCCGGCTGGGACTCGCAGACTATCAAAATCCAACAAATTTACAAGGGGTTTTCTAGCCAGTCGGTTGACTGGCGGCCGGTCGGCCGGCTGGGACTCACGAAATACCAAAATTCTCAAAGTTACAGAATTCACATCAAACGAGTTCCCAGCCGGTCGGCTAACCGGCGGTCGGTCGACCGGCTGGGACAACAAACACGCAAATCGCCAACAACAACAACCAACTCAAACTCCATGGTTACCCATTCAATTCGAACAACATTTACCAACATCCAACCATAAATGTATAATAATTGTTGAGTCCTCCGCAGCGGGCTTATAGAATTAGGTGCATGAGACCGGCCCACAAGCAAGTGAGGTTCCATCCTAAAACCAATTGGTGATAGGAGGAGTAGCCCACTTACTTATAAACTAGTCCCTTCACTTGTATTCTACCAATGTGGGATAGTGCCCCTCACACACATATGGGAAAAGACCTCAACAATCTCCCCCTTTCACATTTGTGTGTGCTGAAACTCCCCCTCACCTGGCGCTACTCCGCACCCGACACAACCTCGTGTCGGGCCAACCAAGGGTGAGAGTCCAGCGGTGGTGCTACTCCGCAACCACGACGCTACTCCGCGTCATCTCGAGCACCATCACCACATCGCACCTTGCGGTCCCAAGCCGAACCGTCGGCTCTGATACCATTTGTTGAGTCCTCCGCAGCGGGCTTATAGAATTAGGTGCATGAGACCGACCCACAAGCAAGTGAGGTTCCATCCTAAAACAAATTGGTTTTATGATGGAACCTCACTTGCTTGTGGGCCGGTCTCATGCACCTAATTCTATAAGCCTGCTGCGGAGGACTCAACAAATGGTATCATTGTTGAGTTTATGGATCCAATACTTAAGAGGGGGAGGGGGTGAATTAAGTACCTTTTTAAAAATTAAAAACACACAACTCGAAACTGATCGATGCAGAAACAGTACACAGGCAAATTAAACAGTTCAGCGGACTGTTTAAAACAGTGAATTCTGTGCAGTACTGATTCAAACCGATTAACGAACGAAATTAAATGCGAGTATGAAGAACAACGAGCAAAAAGAAGAACACAACAATTTTTATGTGGTTCGACCTACTCTCTAAAGGTCTACGTCCACTATCGCTCTTATTAAATATCTTCCTTATAATCAAACCCGATTACAAAGAAAATTCCCACAATCAACCCGATTGTGCGACTCGAGTACCACCCGTACCCCAATAAACACTCACTCACAAATTAGAGAATTACAATGATTATTGTCTCCTTATAAGGTTCACAAGTTAGAACAATGGAGAACAATTATTGCCTAGAGATGAAATAGTTTAAGTACTTGATAATATTCACTAGGCACAACCTTTTAAGCTCATAAAAATATTTTGACTCAAAAATATTTTTGCATAAGAAATTTTGCTGTGCGTTTTTGCTTTTGTCAAAGGTTGAAGTTTTCTGAAAATAAAACTCTCTTATTTATAGAAAACTATTAGGTTTAGGACTCTCTTAAAATAAGGAAGAATAAGATAATAAAAAGATATGCAATCTTTTATATTATCTCAAACTCTTAACTAAAAGATATTTTAATAATATTTCCTTCTTTTTATTCAAGCAACTTTTAAAGGATATTCTGGAGGAATTTCAATTGAGTTGATACGTTCAGCAAGATTAAATGAGGAAAAGATTTTGCAAATCAATCCGAAATTAAGTTTGTTGTGCCTTATGAACAAATACTGAACTGAACAGTTCCTTGAACTGTTTAGTTCAGGCAACAAGTGTGACTTAAGCTTTTTCACCTTTACAAATTGCTAGACACCAATGATGAACTGAGATCGATACTTCATGCTCTCTTCACCGAATGACGATCTTTGCAAACCTGTTACATTACATAACTAGCAATGCACATTAAGTCATGGGACAAGTATTAAGGACATGTCATCATCAAGCAAATAGGTTCAACAAATGCCCCCTTTGATAATGGCAAGTCCTTAGTGATAAATTCTCCCTCAACACAAGATTATTAAAGCAATAATAATCATGACAATTGATAGAAATAGAAAACAGTCTAAGATCAGCATAGTTGAAATGAACCTTTAGTTTTTCGAAATGCTAAGAGGAAAACTTCATAGTCAAAGGTCTAAAGATTAGTAGCTACTAGGTACGAGATCCACCATGTACGAGATCCACCACTATTTCCCCCTCTTGACATCATCAAAAAGAGAAAGAGAGTCAAAATAGTCAACGCACACCCATTGCCACAAAGACAAGGAAATAGCTACCGACACACAGTCCACATAGACATCATAATAACTAGTTCAAAACAATCAACGAGAGCACCATATACAAACACATCCACAAAAAAAAGGCAATATATGGGTTAGGCTGATTTAACGGGATAGGTCGAGGGAAGGCAAGTTAAGAAGGGTAAGGGAGGCTTTATGTTAATGTGATTAAGTTAGAATTGACTTCGAATAAGAGTATAGAAAGTACATGAGATTTCTAAATTTCGTGCATGATAATTGTAGCAAAGGAAAATAAGATACATGAATGTGGAATTTTGAAGAACACGAAAAACATAAAAGATTTGGAATGAATGAGGAATAAATCGTTACATAGTGCTCATATTTGTTCTTCCTTTTTTTTTCGATTTAATTTTTTTTTTTTTTTTTGATCTTTTTTTTTTTTTTTTTCGATCTTCCTTTTTTTTTCGTCTTTAGAAATATTTTCTCATTCCTTAGAAATATTTCTAATGTGATCACAATTCATCCAACTTTATAGCATCATCAAAACTTCCGATAAAAGTCCAAAATGAAAACATGTGAAAATATCATTATTTTCTTAAATATGGCACGAATAAGAGAAACTCAAGACAATATACTCAAATCAAAATCAATTAAAGGGGAAGGTATAAATTAGTTTTGGTTGTGGGTTAAATGGATAGTCAAATTGATTTGGTGCTTCCTATCTATTGTAGATAGGTTTTGGTAAACAAGGTTTGGGTTCTGGGTTCTCAACTGAACAGTGCAGAGGACTGTTCAATTTCGGTTTGGTAAGTTCTGGGTTGTTTTGGCTTATCTTTGGGTTATTTGGATTTTGCCTTTGTTTGAGAACAAATGGATATGCAAGTTAAGTACAAACACTGAATTGTCAAGCCCGTTACTAGTCTATGAGAAGAGGACCAGACTAGGCAAACTACAAACATGTTCCATAACTAATGGAGAATTACCAACTCAATGACACTGCGACTCTTTTTCTAGTCAATCATAGAGGAAAATTTTAGTGGATCATTAACTACGAGCTACAGTTTAATAGACCAAATTCCAATCATATTTTCTCAAATTGTTCCCTTGCTAAAGGTTTAGTTAAAAGGTCGGATAACTAATCTTCGGTTTTACAAAATTTTAAGCAAATGTTCCCTTTTTCTACCATGTCGCGAAGAAAGTTTGTCAAAGAATGTTGCACGGGATTTTATGAAGTATTAACTTCACCCATGTTATCACAAAAAATAGGCACAAAAATAACAATCATACCGTAATCCCATAATTGTTGGCTTACCCATTTGGTTCATATGACGAAACGATCTTTTGGTCGTGGTTCCAAGTGCCTTACTTTGCTCCATTCACATTGATTTAGCTCGTCTTATTTAATCCCTTTGAACTGTCGGATGTCTGATTGAACAGTGTCATTGACTGTTCTATTCCCCCTGAACTTGAGATCGCTTCTATGAGAGCAGTTTAGTGGACTGTTTAAAACGCTTATGGTTTTGCTCATCAAATTCTCGTGGGCTATCTCTTGTTCTTTTTTTCTTCATCATTCTTTCTTGAAGTGTGAATAAACTTGAAACACCTTACCAATTTATGTATCACACCTCCACTTTGTAGGCTCTATGTGAGAGGTCAAAGACATCGTCCATATGCACCTTGAGCCACGAAATTTATTTTGATCAATGGATGTTGCTCCCTCTCACTTTAGCCTGCAAAACAGATTATACTTTGGACTTGGGTACCCAAATTAACTTGGGTCCCTTTTGGTTAGTCACTTGTGATAATAAGTTCTTTCGAATCCACATTTTCTTGACAATCTTATAACTTTGTTCCAAGTAACCTAACCGCTTTTTACAAGCATTAAATACGTGTCCTGTTTTCCCACAAAATTTGCACAAATTATACTCAGGTAGGCCGACATACTTACGTTTACGAAAGTCACGTTCTACGGGTTTAGGCTTTCTGAAATAGACATTGCTGGAAGCATTCTGAATTGAACAGTTCGGTGATCTGTTTACTTTCTGTCCAGGAACCCAAACTGTGTGATATTGAGGATCATCTAGCTTGAAGTTAGAACAAGATTCATACCCTAATCCTAGCTTCTTAGTATTACTGGATTGATTAACTAGGAAGTCAAGAACGGTATTACTTCCTTCCCATTTAACGGTGACATTCCTAGCATTTCTTAGGTCGATTTCAAGGTTATCGATTTTTCTAAGAAGTCTCTTGTTCTTGTTAAGGAGATCGTCATAGTCAACATTGAGTCTATCAAATTTAGTATTGAACTCAGAGTATGTGATAGCTCCTTTAACTTGCATATTTTTTATTTCATCCAGTTCGTTAGTTAAAGCTTGTATCTTGTTGACTAGCGATTCATTTTCAGTGATAACTTCGGAATGAACAGTCTGTTCAACTGTTCGTTTTGCAACATATTTCAGATCGCGTTTTAACTTGACATTTTCTTCCGCGATACTTTCAATCTCAGTTTGCATTGCTTCCAGACGTTTACTTTGGTCATAACTAGTGTCTAGGGTCTCGTCAAGAAGCCTAATTATTTTTTCTTTTGACAGAGATCTAACACGAGTCTTGAGATCAGAAAGACATACCTCGTCGTCAGATTCACTTTCGGAATTGTCAGTATGGGCCATAAGACATCTAATATCATCTTTGTATGAGTTCTTTTGTGGCTTGGGCTTGTAAGGGGATCGAAGACATAGTTTCTCTTCCTTTTCTTCCTTAGGCGGTTCATCGTCCTCGGATTCAGACTCACCCCACAGCAACAATCATTGCACATTTGTACTCTTGCTTAGATTTCTCACGTTTATCTCTAGACTTTACTTCTTCCCATTTGGGACAGTTTCGGATCTGATGATCACGATCTCCACATTTAAAGCAACCCATTCTAGACATAGAACGAGATGAAGAAGAAGAAAAAGTAGAAGGAGCATATTTCTTTGGTGTAAAACTTTCGAACTTCCCTTGATTTTGTTTTCTGATTATCTTTGCAATACGCTTAGATAACTCAACTTCCTTCTCAAGATCACTTTCATTATCACTTGAGAAGGCGTTCAAGGCGAGGCCCTTAGCCTTGGGCTTCTCTTCGGCATCATCAAGGGCTATTTCATGTGCCATAAGAGATCCCATTAAGGCTGCATAGGTGAGAGTAGTTAAGTCCCTGCCTTCTTCAATGGCTGTGACCTTGGCTAGCCATCTCTTGGTTAAACTTCTTAAAATTTTACGGACAATGTCCTTAGTTTGAAAAGAGCGACCAAGATTTGAAAGTTCGTTGGTTATACTAGAAAATCGAGAAGACATGCTTTTTAATCGATTCATCTTTTTGCATTTTGAAGGCCTCGTATTGTTGCATTAATAGATCAATACGAAGTTTCTTCACTTGCAATGTTCCCTCGTGGGCTAACTCGAGAGTATCCCAAATTTGCTTAGCCGTCTTACAACCAGCAATACGGCCGGCCTCCTCATTTATAAGACCAGATTGTAAAAGGGATATTGCTCGAGCATTCTTTTCTGCCTTCTTATAGTCATCGGCAGTGTAGGCCTCTCTTGCTTTAGGACTTTTAACACCATTTGCATCGGTGGTCGTAATAACAAGAGGGCCACTTTCAATAATTGCCCAACACTCATAATCAGTTCCTTGAATGAAATGTGTCATTCTATTTTTCCACCAGCCATAGTCCGTGCCATCGAAGACAGGACATTTGACAGATCTGGAATTCATTTAAGCAAGATAAAAGAGAAAAGATAAACTCAAAAGGATCAAACTCTTTGCGGTAAAGCAATCAAGAGCACGAGGCTCTGATACCAATTGTTGAGTTTATGGATCCAATACTTAAGAGGGGGAGGGGGTGAATTAAGTACCTTTTTAAAACTTAAAAACACACAACTCGAAATTGATCGATGCAGAAACAGTACACAGGCAAATTAAACAGTTCAGCGGACTGTTTAAAACAGGGAATTCTGTGTAGTACTGATTCGAACCGATTAACGAACGAAATTAAATGCGAGTATGAAGAACAACGAGCAAAAAGAAGAACAAAACAATTTTTAAGTGGTTCGACCTACTCTCTAAAGGTCTATGTCCACTATCGCTCTTATTAAATATCTTCCTTATAATTAAAACCGATTACAAAGAAAATCCCCACAATCAACCCGATTGTGCGACTCGAGTACCACCCGTACCCCAATAAACACTCACTCACAAATTAGAGAATTACAATGATTATTGTCTCCTTATAAGGTTCACAAGTTAGAACAAGGGAGAACAATTATTGCCTAGAGATGAAATAGTTTAAGTACTTGATAATATTCACTAGGCACAACCTTTTAAGCTCATAAAAATATTTTGACTCAAAAATATTTTTGCATAAGAAATCTTGCTGTACGTTTTTGCTTTTATCAAAGGTTGAAGTTTTCTGAAAATAAAACTCTCTTATTTATAGAAAACTATTAGGTTTAGGACTCTCTTAAAAAGGAAGAATAAGATAATAAAAAGATATGCAATCTTTTATATTATCTCAAACTCTTAACTAAAAGATATTTTAATAATATTTCCTTCTTTTTATTCAAGCAACTTTTAAAGGATATTCTGGAGGAATTCCAATTGAGTTGATACGTTCAGCAAGATTAAATGAGGAAAAGATTTTGCAAATCAATCCGAAATTAAGTTTGTTGTACCTTATGAGCAAATACTGAACTAAACAGTTCCTTGAACTGTTTAGTTCAGGCAACAAGTGTGACTTTAGCTTTTTCACCTTTACAAATTGCTAGACACCAACGATGAACTGAGATCGATACTTCATGCTCTCTTCACCGAATGACGATCCTTGCAAACCTGTTACATTACATAACTAGCAATGCACATTAAGTCATGGGACAAGTATTAAGGACATGTCATCATCAAGCAAATAGGTTCAACAATAATCATCACCAATTATTGTGTAAAAATCAATTAAAGCAAACCGAAGCATATTTATTGCCTAACACAAGTTTTAACATGTTAAATAAGCATAATTAACCACTTGAATGCAAGTTAGCATAAGATTAGTGAAAGATAAGCATAAAAGATGAATTCACTCATATGAAAGAATAACAAGCATGTTTCCTCATGAAATTAAAGTAAAGATTGTATCTTCTCTAACTAAAACCACAATTAAGACATTAAAACACGTATTGATATCGAGTAACCCATCATCGTTAACTCGATTAGAACTTCAAATCCTGGATTCCCAAGCTAACCATCAACCCACATGAATTCCTTGACCCAAAATCTTCAAAATACATATCTTCCCGATAAATAACGTGACACGACCCAAAAACCGAAAACTGGACAAGACGATCTAAAAATAATGTTAAAAGTTTTGATCTTTTATTGGCTAGAAAGAAAGAAGACGGTGAGAGGATTCCGAAACATTAAACGGAATTGAATTTGGTTAAGAATTGAAGAAGTTATGCCCGTCTTAAGTATAGATCTAGAAAATGGGTTTTATAAAAAGTTGGAGTGAATGAGTATTTTATGTTATGAAAGGCAGATGAAGATGAGAGGAGAAGATATATATAAAAATCGTCAAGTTTCGCTGAGAGACGGAGAAATAACTTCCGTCTTAAGTTTAGGAAGTTATGAAGGTTTAATGGTGTTTTGTGTTGAGGAAGAAGAAGGAGAAGGAGTATGTTTGCTGAAATTTTGAGAGGGAAGGAGGAAGGATAAATGAGTTTATTTTGAGAAGGTGAGTAATAGAAGACCCATATTTCATATCGAGTCGACTCCATTGGATTTTCACGTAGAATCCGATTATGAACTCATAACAGACTGAAATGCAACGGTTTCTAACCAACTAAGCTAAATCCTATTTAACATTAATTTAAAGCTACGAAATCATAAATTATCGACTTAAAATATTTTAACTCATAAAAGTAAAAGACGAATTTATAAAATTTACGACTTTAGTAAATTATTCATTATTATAAAATCTGGGGTGTTACACCGACGAACGAGTGCGAGGTGGTTGAAATGTCGACAAGGAGGATATCGGTGACCACCACCAGCAAAGGCATTAATGTATGGCGAGTAAGGCAGTGGCGTAATCAGTTAGATCTTTAATTGTTTTTTAGGATATCAGTCATTCTTCATGGGTTGGGTGATAGTGGGTGGTATAGGTCGTAAAATGGCTGTAGTGGTGGTGAGGCTGATCGTGGTTAATAGGTGGTGGATGTGATATTAGTCTTGTAGTGGTGGTGGTTTTATGGTGATAATGGCGGACGTTGGTGACCAACGTGGTTGTTGCGGCAGTGTAACAAGTGGTGGTTTATGGGTGCGTTGGTAAAGGAAGAGTAATTGTGGGTCAGTGACCAGTGGGTGGCGGTGGTGGTGTGATGGTGAGTGGTAGGCGGTGTTTGCGTGAGGTAGCACAAATGTGTTGGTTCTGGGTGGGGTGATAGGGTAGTGGATTGTGGTAGGGTGGTTGATGGTGGTGGGGTAAAGGTGGTAGTTCAATGTTTTGAAGTGATACGTGAAGTACTGTCACTACATACATGTATGAATACTACTAGATACATGTATAATTTTTGCATTTTGGAGTATTAATATGTGTATCTAGCAGTTCGTACGGTTCGCACCGAATATTAGTTCGTAAGGGTTCTCCCCACTATATATATCTCTATAATTTTTAAACTACAATCTTTCAATTTATGAATAATTCAAATTTGATTGTAAAATATTTTTGATTCTTTAATTACAAATTCAATAACAAATTAATGATTATTTTTCGTTAACATTTCTTAAGGATTAAATTGGTTTATTTGAGGTTTTAGTCATTAGGGTTTTTTTAGTTATTATAGTAGTTAGTGGTTGGTGGCTTGGGATGGGGGGGGGGGGGGGGCAAGAGAAAGGGTAAATTTAGGTTATGGTGTGACTGAGGGTATTATGAGTGGTGGTTAAGGGTATTAAGGGCATTTGGAAAGCATTGGCATGGCTGGTGGTGGGGATTGGTTAGGTCGATGTTAGTGTGGAGGTCGGGAGTTGTGGTTGGTTGGCGGTAGGTTTAATTGGTGGTGGTGGTGTTTGATTGGTAGGGGATTAATAGGTGTGTGGTTGGTTGGTTGATGTAATAGGGAAGATATGAAGTTAGTAAGTTCTCATGATTTTTTTCTTATCTTGTTTTTTTTTGTGCAATACAATGTATATTGGTGACGCTGGGCAATAGGGAAGGGTGGTGGTGGATGGAGGAGACAGATAATTTATAGGAGAATTAATGATGAGACGGAAAATATGGTAAAATAAGTACTGATTTTATATGTATAATCTAAACCCTTTTATTCTTGCGATCCAATTTTTTTTAATAAATAAAAGTCTTAATTCACAGATCCAATTATAATCAAGCTTGTTATCATCCATAGTATATTACTCCGTACAATAATATTAAGAAAATTACAATTTGATCTGAGTTCATTTATTACATGCAGAGGGTAGATAACTACATCTCTTCGGAACTTGTTATATGCAGCTTGCTTGTGACATCTATAGCTACTCCTCTTGCAATATATGCTCAGAAGAAGACCAAAAAAGAACTTCAATCTGTTAGAGGGTTCAACCTATCCGTTCAATCCGCATCAATGAGCTCTAGAATGCAAATACTTATATGCACTGATAATGAAGAGGATATTCCTGGATTTATCAACTTTCTTAAGGCTTCTAACCCTACAAGTTCCCATGCTATTCATGTTTATTTAGTCCATTTAATAGAGCTTGTTGGACAAGCTGCACCGATGCTCCTTCCTCATAAAAAGCATAGTCGAATATGCAATTATAATGGATGTATTCCAATCTTGAATGCTATTAATACGTATTGTGATGCCTCAGAAGGTGGGGTTAGTATTCAACTACTTACCATGATTGCCCCATTCACTAGCATATATGAAAATATATGCAAGATAGCGGATGACAAAATGACTCCTCTTATTATAGTCCCTTTTTACTATAAAACTCTAGGAAACTTTGGTAATACTGCTTCAAGTCAACTTAACCTCAAGTTACAACGAAAAACTCCTTGTACTATTGGAATATTTGTCAACAAGGATAATACAGGTAATAAGCAATTTAATCAATCCAATTTCTCATATAATGTGGCCGTGATTTTTTGTGGTGGCAATGATGATCGAGAAGCATTATCATATGCGACTCGAATGTCGACCCATCCGGGAGTGAAAATCACCCTAGTTAAAATATTCGTACAAGAGTACGATGTTTTGAAGAAGGAGAACGAGATTAAACAGGATACTTCTTTGGTCGATAACTTCAAGAATATGATAGTTAACAATTCATGCATGAATTATAGCGAATTTCATGTAGAAGAGTGGTTACAAACACTTGATGTGGTTCAAACACTTGAAAAAGAATATAATTTAGTTATATTAGGACGGCGCCATGGACATCAACAAGCTACATTGGAAGACGATTTGTATGTATTAAGTGAAAATCCTGAATTGGGTGAAATAGGTGAGTTAATAATTTCCGGAGATCTTCAGTGGCAAAATACATGTTTTTTGGTGATGCAACATTGTCTTGCTTCGGAGAAGGAAACTTTCGGCAATGTATTTTTATTAGATGATACTTAATATGTATGACTTGAATATATATTCGTGTGCAAGTATGACTTAATTTTTAATTTATGTTTGTTATCCTCACCTTGTCCATTTTAGATTGATTTGTACTCTTCAAATTTAATGTTCCAAAGGAGACATATTATGTACTCCATATATTTGCTAGGATCCTTAGCTATGGCAATGCATAAATATACATCATTACGAACCCAAAATTAGTTGATTTTTGGTTACCCTTACATGAAAATGAGAATTTCAAATCATATGAATTATATAATAGGTAAGTTGTTTATATACAGAAAGTCACATCGAAACTGTCTATGAATTAATAATCTAAAGTAGTAGTACATTTATTTTTCGATTGTAGTCATGCAATTCATAATTAGCTTAGTCAGGTACTCAAGGAACCCAAAACCACTTAGTGTAGCAGAGACAAATGACCAATTCACTTTATCGTACGGTTTATTCATATTCGATTTAAAAGAGAATATTTCGATGACAAATTTCATATGTGAATTAATATTATGAATAGCTTCATGGGCAAAAAGGATGTTATCACTGACTAGGCGGTCCAGACTTAAGGCATTTTGATTTTCTCAAACAATATAGCCCATCACTCGCGACAATATTTTGTAATGCAGTTAGTGATAATCTTCATTATAACATTACTTGGACTAATAGGCTAAAAATCTTTAACCCCTTCCACGTTTACACATTTTGGGACAAGAGTAATAAATGCACGATTAATTTCCTTAAGCACAAAATCCGTATTCAAAATGGAGAGAACAACCTCCGTAACATCCTTTTTGACAATATGCCAAAAAATTTGATAGAAAAACGTTTGAATGCCATAAGGTCCTGGCGATTAAAGACAATCGAGTTGAAAAACAGGCCATCTCACATCTTGAGGTGTGAACGGTTTCTTAAGGAAATTCAATCATCTTCCTTTATCTTAGAGTTAAGTTGTCAAATAGATCCTTTAATTTCGAAACCACACCATCATCCATAATATGCCCTTGAAAATGCTCCGGCTTATAAATCTTATAATTAAAAGTGCCATTGAAATTTATTTCCTATAAAAAAATCCAAGATTTGTCTTACCCTTTAATACCATAAATAAAATTATGACCCGCACGTCTTTTAACTCAGTTGAAAAAGGTATTTGGTACAAGTATCCCCTTCAATATTCTATTTTATTTTCTCCCTTTGTTTCCAATAAGTACCCACGGCTAAATTTATTAAGATTATTGTTAGCAATAGAATAAGGTCATCTCCACTCGACAAAGCCATATCCGTAGTGTAACACCCGGAAATGTACCCTATTTTTCTAGTAGAAATATTTTACGAAATCTTTCCAGTAATTTTAAGTTTTAATTTAGAATTTATTATTCCGAGTCGAATTTAGAATTTCCGAATTCTTCGTATTTGGAATTTCCGCGAGATTCCATGAAAATCCCGTCTTAAGGCGAGTTTGACTTTTTGTTGACTTTTACTCATACATACTCATATTCCCTCCTTAACCTATTTTCATTCACCCAAACTCAAACACAAAACCCTTTCTTCGTCCTTAAGAAACTTGCCTCCCTCTTGATTTTCGTTCTTTGAATCATCATATCTCCTTCGTTACTTGATAGAATTCATGTAAGTCCGTCTCATTCTTCTCCCCTTACCTTCCTCTATCCGTATTGATGTTAAAATCATCGTCTTTCTCGCTTTTCAAATTTCCCGTCTTTCTCAAGATGAATTTCATTCATCTTTTATGATCTTTATGTAGGTGGTGACCTCCAAGATCCCGACAAAGACTATTACCTTATTGAAGAGGAGCTTGACGATTAGTAGAGACGCTTAAAGTTAACGGTGAAGGGTTACTCGGTATCATTTACGTGATTTACATGCTTTATATGCTAGAAATCGTATAAGAATACGATTAGGAAGCCTAAAATTCATAGTATGTTTAATGAATGATGTTATATGATGATTGTTGATGATGTATATTGATTGTTGATAATTATTAGAATTGATTTATGAGAATTGAAATGGATTGAATATGTAAAAGAAGCTCACGAGTGAACTGGTGTTCCCTGCCGGTCGACCGGCCGCCGGTCTGCCAACCGGCTGGGAACACATCAGTAACAATCTTGAAATTTTGGGAATTTTTGTATAGGGGAGTTCTGAGCCGGTCGACCGGCCGCCGGTCCACCGACCGGCCTAGACCACATTTCTCTGTTTTCTATGATTTTTGGTTTTTGCCTTGTGTTCTGAGCCGGTCCACCGGCCGCCTCCCTCCTGACCGGCCTGGAACACGACTGTATGCATTTCCTATAATTTCTAAAACTCGTAATTTATAATAGTTCGCATGATCCGTTTATCGTATAATTTTACGTAGAGTCTTATAATATTCATGTTTTGGATATATGATATTTCATTCGCTTGTATCACATGTTTTGTGACGGTTTTTGCTATGTCCTACTTTGAGTCGGTTTTTACAAATGATACGGTTTGAGCACTATTTTGTCTTGTGCTTTGTACTCTCATTCCCTTGGCTACCTTCCCGTTCGTAAGGCTGGAATGTCGGAACGGAGAGGTATCCTACTGCTTAAATTGCATGTGTAGTGGGCATACGACGACGTTGTTGGGAGTTGAACGCAATGCGTTGATCGACCCGGCCGTCAAATGTTGTGTACTTGCGAGGTGGTGTTATTTGCATGTAGCGTACCGCTTGTTATGAGGCTTGAGCTCTTTTCCGCCTCTTTCGTGAATTGATCTACCGAATTTGGGGTACTCGGCGTCTATTGTAAGACCGAGTCTTGGATGCGAAACGTTTATCGCATGTCGAATCGGAACATGTGATTTCCGAGAGTCTGGCCAGATTTAGACTAGGACCGGGTATTTATATCTCGTTCTACTAGGATGAAAATTTGTCCTACCTATATCAAAATGTTTGATCGTGTATAGTTCAGGAACTGTTTATCCGGGGATTGCTTTTTTAAATCATACTTTGCCATGTACACTATGCAGTGCGTTCATTTACCGTGAGAGATGTCGTCTGTGTGGTCGTTCGTGAATGCGTGATTTCATGATATTATTCATGGTCATTGCATGATTGGGCACCGTCAATGTATTGGTTCGTGAATGGATGATAATATGATGGATTTATTGTGATCATCGCATGACTTGGCATGGTTTGTTTGTCGAGTCTCAATCTTATCAAACTTATACCGCTAACGGTGAGATGCAAGCCCTAGTGAGCGTATTCGGTTGCCTAAGAGTGTCTTTCTCGAGTCTTTGTATAACATGATGGATTTGAACGTGTACTTCATATGCTCTTATCATTATATATCGAATTGCCTATCTATCCTTATCGTATCTCACATGTATATCTATATGTATGCATGCTCTACTTTTGTATTTCCTTCTATGTACGTTTAATGTGATATGGCTGGGAGAACCCAGAGTTACTCCCCACTGATTGTGGCGTTCATGTTTTTCATGAATGAACAGGTTGCTTGCATGGATGGCTTTTTGCTTTGACTATTTTGGGTTCGGGTGTGAGCTAGCGGGCGTTGTCCCTGGAAGTTTCACCTCTAGACGATATTAGCTAGTTTTGCTAAACACTTGTTCTTTGCTAACATTTTAAGAGACCTCGTCTCTTTGTTGTATTTCGTATTCAGTTTGTAATATTGTGACACTCCTCGTTTTATTTAACTTGCATGTATAAAAGTTTTTAAAAATACCGTATTTCCGCATATTAATTCACATGCTTGTATGTTTATATTTCCGCATTCGCGAGGGTTGTCACAGTTGGTATCAGAGCTTTTTATCGCTCCCGACGCACACACGTGAACCCTAACTTAAACTACTTGACCTTGAAATAATAAATGAGAGATTGGGTAGAAGTTAAGGACTTTACTTGGTAGTCTTTTGTTTATGCTAATTGATAGGAGTAACTTAATTTGTTTTTGGTTTCTTATGAAGATGGTTAGACCGCGAGTAGCTGAGAATGTTATGATGGAGGCTCTTGCTCAAGTGCTGAAAAATCAGCAAGATGCCGCTTTAGCTAATGCCAACCAAGTGCCCCCTAGAAGGGAAGATAACTATCAAGGTGGCTATGCATGGGTGGCGGGACAAATTGCAAGGAGTAAGATCGTGCCATATGGTGGAGAGCCGGATCCGACGGAGTTATCCGATTGGTTCCGTGAGATGGAGAAACAATTCGATCTATACCAAGTCCGAGAAGAGGACAAAGTTAGGATCGCAAAGCACTTTCTGGTGAGGGAAGCCGACAACTGGTGGGCTATCACAAGTGCCACTGCTGTTCTTGAAGAGGACTTTAACTGGTCTTGCTTTAAAGCTCTTGTGGAGGGTAGATTTTATCCTAAAGAGCTTAAACAGCAAAGGCTTAAGGAGTTCATCGATTTTAAACAAGGTAACCTATCAGCTCAAGAGTTTACTACGGAGTTTAATAAGCTCGCTCATTTTGCGCCGAGGCTTATCCGTGATGACGAAGATCGAGCATTCTATTATCGTAACAAGTTGAATGCCGTGCTTCAAATTAAAGTGAGAAGGGGTACCGCATCCTTTGGAGATCTTTATGATGATGCTTTGTGGGCCGAGAATTCCATGAGGGCCATTAGAGATGAAGCTTTAATGAATAATCCATCTCCTTCTTATGCTCCTAGGCCGAATGCTTTTAGGAAGAGACCGTTTATACCGTCTCCTTCTAATTCCTATGCTAGCAAGAGGAGGTTTACTCCTTCTTCCAATGCCTATACAAGGAATCCTGCTCCTTTTATTCCTAGAGCTACTTCAAATGTGGCTCATAAGCCCTATGCTCCTCAAGCTCAACCGCAAGGTCGTTTTTGCAACCGGTGTAGACTTCCTCTACACCCCGGTAAAGCATGTTTCAACCGACCTTACATTTGCTACTTTTGTCAAAAGGGTGGTCATCGTTACGAAGATTGCCCCGATCGAAAGTTGCCTCCTCCTCCTAAACCTAAGGGTTCAATCTTTGTCATGAGCCGTGCTGAGGCCGACGCTCATCCCGAGATCATTACGGGTATGTTCTCAATCTTAGAGCAACCGTGTCTTATTTTATTTGATACCGGTGCTTCAATGTCTTTTGTGTCATCGACCTATGCCAATAAATTATCTATCAAGCCTACATCTAGTGAGGATACTCCCATATCCTTACCATCCGGAGATATTATCTCTTGTTCAACCCTTTATTCAAATGTGCCTATATCTATTTCGGGTTCTATCTTTCCCGCTAATCTCCTTAAGTTTCCTCTAGGAGAGTTTGATATTATTTTAGGTATAGATTGGCTAGCTATGTATCATGCTAGGTTCGAATGTCGTGATCAAAAGATTTTTTTAAAGAGTCCTTTAGGTGTAAGAATAACCTATAAGGGATCTCATCCCCGTAAAGGTGTGTCTTTAATTTCCGCTATGAAATTGGTAAGTATGGTTAGAAAAGGTCGCCAAGCATTTTTGTGCGTTGTGACTTCTTCAAATACCTCTTTGCCAAGTATTGAAGATGTGCCTATTGTTCGAGAGTTCATTGATGTATTTCCTGAAGATTTGCCCGGGATTCCTCCCGAGCGTGATGTTGAATTCTCTATTGATCTTGTTCCTGGTTCTGGTCCAATTGCCAAAGCTCCTTATCGTATGGCTCCGTCAGAATTGAAAGAATTAAGGAAGCAGTTGGATGATATGTTAGAGAAGGGTTTTATTCGACCTAGTGCCTCGCCTTGGGGTGCTCCTGTTCTTTTTGTGAAGAAGAAAGATGGCTCTATGAGGTTGTGTATCGATTATCGTGAATTGAATCGGATTACAATCAAGAATAGGTATCCTTTACCTAGAATTGAGGATTTGTTTGATCAATTAAAGGGTGCTTCTACTTTTTCGAAAATTGATTTGAGATCCGGTTATCATCAAATTCCGGTTAGAGATGTTGATATTCCAAAGACCGCTTTTAGTACGAGGTATGGCCATTATGAGTTCAAGGTAATGCCATTTGGATTGACGAATGCTCCTGCTATCTTTATGGATCAAATGAACCGCACATTTAGTGAGTATCTTGACAAGTGTGTGGTGGTATTCATTGATGATATTCTTATTTTCTCCAAGTCCGAAGATGAGCATGCTATTCATTTGAGGATTATTTTGGGTGTTCTACGTCGTCAGAAGTGGTATGCTAAGTTCTCTAAATGTGAATTTTGGTTACCTAAAGTATCCTTTCTTGGGCATGTTATTTCAAAAGAGGGTGTAATGGTGGATCCTTCTAAAATTGAGGTCGTTGTTGATTGGAAGAGTCCGACTGATATTAGAGAGATTCGAAGTTTCCTTGGTTTAGCTGGTTATTACCGAAGGATTGTCAAGGATTTCTCTAAGCTTGCTAGACCGATGACTCAGTTATTGAAGAAGGAAACCAAATTCCTATGAAATGAAGCTTGTGAGGCAGCATTTCAAGAGTTAAAGACGAGGTTAACTTTCGCTCCGGTGTTGACTTTGCCTGAAGATGGGGTAGACTTTGATGTCTATTGTGATGCTTCTAAGATGGGATTAGGTTGTGTTCTTATGCAGAATCGGAAGGTGGTGGCTTATGCTTCAAGGCAATTGAGAGTTCATGAAGTGAACTATCCTACTCATGATCTAGAATTGCCGCCGTTGTTCATGCTTTGAAAGTGTGGAGACATTACTTAATTGGAGTTCATTGTCGTATCTTCACCGATCACAAGAGTTTAAAGTACATATTTACTCAAAAAGAGTCGAATATGAGGCAAAGAAGATGGTTGGAATTGGTGAACGATTATGATTTTGAGTTATTGTATCATGAAGGGAAGGCTAATGTTGTTGCAGATGCTCTTAGTAGGAAAGCTTCTCATGCTCTGAATGCTATGCATGTTTTACCTGTTGACCTTAGTGCCGAGTTTCGAAGGTTGAGTTTGGAATTTGTAGAGCGTGGATTTGTTCATGTTGGTGCTATGATTGCCGAGCCTGTTTTTCTACGTGAGATCCGTGAAAGCCAAGTTGATGATCTTACCTACAAATCTATCCAAGCCAAGATTCTTGAAGGTAAAGGTAAAGATTTCAAGTTTGATGATGAAGGTGTTCTTCGTTTCCAT
Source organism: Heliosperma pusillum (assembly GCA_022085475.1). Classification (NCBI taxonomy): domain Eukaryota; kingdom Viridiplantae; phylum Streptophyta; class Magnoliopsida; order Caryophyllales; family Caryophyllaceae; genus Heliosperma; species Heliosperma pusillum. The sequence goes on from JAIUZE010023378.1 coordinate 19,983, forward strand.
GGTCGTTTATTTGTTCCTAATGCTCTTAATTTGAGAAAGCGAGTTCTTGATGAAGCTCACCTTTCCCCTTATTCTATTCATCACCCCGGAGGTGATAAGATGTTACAAGATTTGAAGCTACAGTTTTTGGTGGCCGAACTTGAGGTGATGTTTTTTCTTCTTATGTTGGAAGATTTTTGCTGCCAACAAGTGAAGATTGAACACAAGAGACCCCGGTGGGATTGCTCCACCGTTTGGATTTCCGCTATGGAAGGTGGGAATCTAATTTCGTTGATTTTGTTATGGCTTGCCGAGAACCGTTAGGTAAAATGCCGTTTGGTTGTTGTTTGATGCGATTTGACAAGTGTTGCTAAGGTTATTCGATCAAAGAAACTTGG
>JAIUZE010023379.1:0-24099 GCA_022085475.1 Heliosperma pusillum
ACTACATACACACGGCACAATTATTTACTAGTGTTGATTTTCCAAAATCGTTTTAAAGCAAACCTTTGAGCAAATATTTATTATTTTTTAGAGTTTGTTTTTAAAAGAGTCGTGCATCAATTATTATCAATCGCTTGAGTGAAATACGTTATTGGATAATAGTACATCATTATAAGCTTACAATTCTTTAACGGGAATCTGTGTGAGTTATATTGTACTTTCTTATTAGCGTAAGATAGTATAGGGTATTTAGCGATACTCATCTGAGTTATAATCATAGTGTTGATTATACGAGGGGGTTGGTAATTTTTGTAATCCGTAGAAAGGTACTAAAAATTATTAATCGAGAATAGTGGACGTAGGTTTCAACGTGTGAAACTGAACCACTTCAAAAATCGTGTGCCTCTCTCATATCTCTTTACTTTTTGTTATTTCGTTACTTGTGCTTACTTTGATTAATTAATTAGTTGATTTTAATTCATAAGATCAAATAATTAATTACATATCATTTAATTCGAAAAAAGTGGGGCTAGTTTTTAATACTCAATTCACCCCCCCTCTTTCGTATTCGATCAATAGACTCTACAAGGCACATCTGAAATGTCGAACTCTAAAATGTTCATATACAAATGGGGTCACATAGCGCACATAGAACAATCATGACAGCTCGGTCATAAGAAACCGGGAGTATCACATGGTCACAAAGCTAAAAACACGCACCAACAGGAAGAACCGGGATAGAGAGCAGCAGCCTATTCGCGCATGGGTTCAGGGCTGGCAGCAGTAGCACCACCCCAAATGTCCAACAATGAGTTTTGTGGCTCCATTTCTTCGTGCCACAACTGGAGCTTGTCACCTGGGTAGAACTTCCTTTCTGGACCGTCTTTGTCAATCTGAAATCACGCGAGTTTTATTTGCAGTGTGACTAGAATCACTAGATGCATATGGGTCTGGTACATTCCATTCACTCATGACTTCGGCTCAACTAATTTAGCATCAAAACTGCCAAAACACGGGTCTTTCGTAATGGCCATGGGTCAGTTAGGTCTAGTCATATCAAGAATGTTTGCATTCGGTCTCGAAAATAATACTCCCTCCTAGTCGGTCATTTCTTCCCTCTTTCCTTATTGGGTAAGTCGGATTTTCTTCCCTCTTTCCCTTTTTGGATGTGGGGTTGTATGTTTTGTGTGGTCTAAATTCATTTGTATGTGGGGTAGTATGTTTTGTGTGGTCAAAATTCATTTCCTTAATTTTTGTGTAAAAGGGAAAGGGGAAGAAATGAGACGACTCGTGTTATGGGACGACTCGTGTTAGCCTACTTCGGCTACTTGAATACAAGTTTAGTCAAATTGGGTCAGGAGTTTTCCCAATCTCTGTGCAAGTCTTATAACCAAAAAAAAAGCAGCCAGTTAGGGAGTTCTTACAGTAACGGTTCGAACAACGCCACCACTAGCACCATCACGAGCAATAGCAAGGGAAACTGCTTTGACTACTAGTGCCTGTAAATGATCGAAACAAGAAAAAAAATTGAAAATCAAAATAAATCATCATTCTATAATCATCCTAGTACCACCCTTGTTTCTTGTATAATATTGCCTGAATCATAACTGCATCCACCAATGAATCATACATCCCTTTATTTTTATCGCTTTATTATTAGCGGGGTTGGCCGTGGGTGGGGGCATAATAATTGTAATACTTGGCAAACAAACTGTGGGTCTGCAAAAGAAGTACCTCAGCTTCTTCTTTAGTCATACCCTCTTTCCAAGCTTGATCAAAAAACCCGTACAAGTAGGACGAGCCAGATCCTGCAAAAAACATGCAATATCAGAGGATATGTGGAAGCTTAAGGCAATTGCCTGCATAATCTAAGTTGCATTTATAAATTGCAGGCGGAACCAGCAACAGAAGAACTAGCAGTGTTCATTTATCATCAACCTCAGCCCTTTATACATTCACAACCTTATTTACACTAAAATTTTAATAGTTCGACTTGCAAAGTGTAGGCGACACATATATGTAGTATGTTGGTCCAATTAACCAACTCGTTAATGAATTGACATGAAATTGAAGTGGTCAAAAAAATCGTGAAGGAGACATACCCCCAATAGCAAACGGTTGCTCAATGATGGTCCCACCAAGTGGAATACCAAAAATTTTCCCTCCTTCATGTTTACTCCAACCTCCAACTATGAGGCCCGTTTGTAGCATGTCCTGTAATAGTTTAAAACCCACGACTTCAACTCATTAATAAAAATGGTAATGAGCATAGCAGTATTAACTTTTACTCCGTATTTCATAGGAGAACTCTTCATGGTACCGTCTTATAGTATGGACGACCCCTAGTAATATTAGTTTCACACCTTCACATATAAACGAGAAAATTACTTCTACTCGCGTAACATGTAATTTAACAATGACTGCTTGATATTTAATAAAGAGAAACAAATATATTTTAATGAAGATTACTCAACTTAAATATTCAATAGAGTCCCTTACTCTTACTACTCACAGGAATTTGTTTTTAAGATTTTCTTTTTATTGGTAGACAGCTCTTTCAGGTTGAAAAGCAAACATTCACGGGCAAATTAAATAATGTCTCGTGGCTCAACTTATTCAGTCAGTGGGAATAGAGCTACACCATTAAAAAGAGTTTATAACAGCTGGTATAGGAAAGAAAAGATTAGCCAGCACAGTGGTACCAAAATGATAGTACAACAATAAATGGTCAATCTACTTGACTCCTAACATTGCAGGTTTTCGTCAAAGCAATATTATGTATTTTTTTTCCTCCAAGATCCCAACCAGACTTCCTTTCAGAATTTCATCAAAAGGAACCAAGCCAAAAATGTACATGCATCTGAAGGCAGAAGAAAGGGAGAAGCGCTTAGTTTATAAAAGCGCGCCTTGGATGAGGCACTAGCCAAAACGCCTCGGTGCATTGTAGGTGCACCTTTTAGACAAGGCTCACCTAACGAGGTTCACCATTACACATTTTCCATATCTTTTCCTTCTAGATCTTTAAATTATGCCGTTTTTTCCCTGACTTGTACTCATATACATTTTAAATAAACTTAAATACTCCAAAAAGAGGTACTGTTGCCAAAATTTTATTTAGAAAATAAAAATTTGTCGCCTTGGCTGCTCAGCGTCATGCACCTCTTCAAACTAAGGAGAAGCGGCACCATTCCTCTTCCCACTTAGGTGGACCATGCTACCAAGTCTACTTTTTTTATAAAAAAAAACACACATTTACTACAAAGCAATGGACTGTTAGCGCCACAAGAAAACACAACAATCCAGCGGAATCTACATTACAAAAACTCAAGAGGAAAGTTAATTAATTAGATAGGCTGCTGAAGTGTTAAGTAAGAGCAAACTTGATAACAACAACAGCCTGCAAGTTCCAACTCTAACAAAGTCAGTTTAGACACTCTTAACATTAAATTTGAGGATGCATCAGCATGAAAACAGTATGTCAGGTAAACATGAAAAAAATTGAAAATCATGGCAAGCATACCACATAACCAACAAAGAATCACCTTATTATTATATGATAGTAGCCTAGCAAGATTTGCAGCAACTTTGACCGTCGCAGGCTGGTCCAACTGTATCCTGGAATACATAAGCAGCATTGAGAGTTACCAAAATAGCAATGAACAAGAAGGATAAAAAGGGGAGAGGATATAATAAGAGAATGTTACAATGAAAATAAATACAAAAGTGTTTGGTCAATGAAATGGTAAGTTGAGCACCAATTACATCTTACTAACTTAGCATGAACAAAAGTAAGTCTCAAGACTAATTTACGGTAAATACGTGCAACAAGCTGAAAATCGTTCACTTATCAGCCTAAACATTGTCTTTTGGCCAATACTTACCATGGCACTAGCGCAATTTCTATGGACTATTCTCACAAATTATCAAGACCTAAGGCGTAATGGCTAATAACCCTTTTGGGCATGAAAGTTTTACATGGTCACTGAAATATTATAATTGCCTGGTCACAAAGTTGAACTAAAGTCATGAGAGGTGGTGCAAATGACTTAGATTCAAATCCCGTGAGCATCAAAATTGCCCTTATGGCTCCCTTTACACCAAAAAACAAAGATGACCTAAAAATATCTCACTCGCTTGATTTTGTGATTTCATTTTGTGATTTCTTCATTACGCCTCAACTAATGGCTTTTGATTTGTGATCTTATATCAGGAAGTTAATCTGTTTACAAACTAGGTTAGAGTTGAAGTACGTCAGAAAAGGGTTAAACCAAGGATAACAAGTACAAAGAAGTGCATTTTAATTGTGCCTGCAAAATCTTTAGGAATTTTATTTTTAAATTACAATAGAAGAACTTATTGTGGTCTTGTGGAGCAACTCATCTATGTGATTTAGCAGATTTTAGTAGTACATGTAATGGAAAGGGTGATAAGCTTTGGATTGTTTTGGATATTACACTATCTAATGATTCTAATCCATACAAAAAGACACTCATAAAAGCAGATAAATATACTTTTCAAAAATTAAAACGGAAATCATTTCATGAGTACTGAAATGAAATTTATCTTCTTTTTCAGAGGATCGTCTAAAGGTCTAAGGGAGAGATGTCATCATACAAGACACATCACCACCCGATGTGAATGCTTGAGAATAGACTATAGTTGATACTTTTAGAAATAAGTTCTATCCAGTTGGGCAGATAAAGAAAAAAAAACATATAGTTCCAGGAAAAAACAGCAGTACTTTCTATCCCACACGTCCATTTACGCTTTAGTGCTTTTCTCTTAATTACTTCATAGTCACAGACAAATGCTACTAAAACAACACCGTTGGTAGAATATCACCCAAGAGCGAAGAATACCAGATACAACAGGAATTAATCATTCATCTCATCTAAAGCTAAGGAAGACAAGGATGACGAGAAGAATATCTTACGTGTGCTGGTGAAGAAAATACCGCACATAATCCGAAAGCACCTGAGAATCTGCTGCCTGTAATGTGCCAATGCTAAACCCTGTTAACTAAAATTAACGCTCCCAAACATCTTCAAAAGACTTAATTACTAAAGAATAACATGAGAATACTTGATTAAAACCATAGAATCATATGATGCAAGTCGTATAGCATATACCATATTCCATGACTACAAAATTCAATACATAGTGAAGTTGATGTGTCTTGAAAAACTACCTTGAAATTATCCAGTTAGAGCCAATTATATAACATGGGATAACAAATTTGTTCCAACGATAAAAAAGATCAAACTCCAACCATATGTTCCCATAAAAAAATAAAAATAAAATAAAAAAATAAAAACCTTCTCATCACACATCAAAATAATACACAAACTACTTTTAGACATTTGACAAGCATCAGAAACTCTTCTTCAAAGAAACAACCTCTAAGAAAACACTACAGATAACAGCACAAAAAAAATAGGTCAACTGGAAATAGTATCTAAAGCACCCAGTCTCTTGTACCTTAAATCCAAACCCCAAACCCCTATCAAAAACCTTGTTACGGCCCACAATCTGATAGCATGTACAAGGCTCCAACTCTCCAAGCGACGTTTACACATTAGCTCCAAACAGTTGTGCATTCAATGTCACAATCTATCACGGCTTGTTCTTTTATAGCAATCATAAAAGCCATATCGATGTAATACAGCTGTAAAGACTCTATTAGCACTGCATGTATTGAGCAAGTACAGACTGTGTGGCCAAATATAAATAATGCCATCTATTTCTCATAGCCCTTTGACTATCGAAAAACATCAGCACCATGGGATGAAATCATTTACACAAAAAACAGACTGGGGTTCTAATGAATAAAGGTAACCAGTATCTCTAATTAAATCCTACTAAATGAGCATTATTTCCCCAGTGTCTCAAGAACTCCTACAAACTGTGGGGTAAGGGGGTCGGGAGTACTCAACCTTACCCTTGTGTAAGCAACAAGGGAGACTGTCATATTGCTACAAAATGAAAATTTTGTCTAATGACCGCAACTTTGCAATGAAAAGAAGAGCAACTATTTAATGAGACATATTGCTTTAATTCATCGTGATCCTAAACAAAAAAAAATTGACCTCCCACTCACCCAAAAAAAAATCAAAACAGTTCAATGTGTTAAATTAAAGCAAGTAAGCAACAGTTGCTTCCTACCCAAATAGGTCTTGCGGCCAAACCTATGTAATTACACTATAAACTTGAAAAAACATACAGAAAAAATGTGGTAAATAGTAACCTTTATTGGTCATGATGTGATGTCTCACAACCCATATCTAATACTAAAGAAAATATATGTACTGATGCAGTCAATGATAATTTTTTGGCTTTGGGATAAAATTGACTAATTTAAAGGTGCTTATTAGACACTATGCGCTTCTTTTTTTTACGAAGAAGTAAATGGTTGCCTGCAACATCTGACCTCACTTGCCACCTCTCACTAAGCTTTTACTGGAGGCATGTGGGTAACGGTAATGAATGAATTTGTTTGAATATTCAAAGTTCTAACCTTCACTCACAGTCGTATAATCGTCAAACACACTGAGAAAAGCAATGATTGTTGAGCACTAGTGAACATAAATAAAGACAATTCACAGCAACAATACCTTCACTCAATCGCTGATCAACCAAAACAAGTGCTATTTTCTCATCCTATTGTGATAAAACTCGGTAGCATATGTTATTTTATTTAGCATGTTACATATCACTTGACAATTACAACCTTTACTACATCTCTCATTTGGTACTTGATTAAACACTTACTAGTTCACTGATTAAACAATTGCTAGTACATAGATCAGGGTTACATTACTACAGACCTATCTATATAGAAAGACAAATAGAAACCACAGCCTATAGCACTACAAATCAAACAAATGCACAGAGTGCTACACACACCAAATAAAAGTAAACCAAACTTCAATCAAATGGGTACATAAATATGGCATTACCGATCCAGAACGACAGATATAGACATTATCAGTAAGCTTGGTAATCTTGTCCGATGCACGATTGGCAACATAAACACCTATAAAAGAAACACATAACCAACATGAACAAGAGATCAATCTCTGATATAATATCATGTTCTCAATCACTAATTTGAGCTCAAGGTACAAACTTGAATTAAACCGACATACAAATCAAAAAATTCAAAGTGTCTCAGGTAAAAGTTGCAATAAATTTAAATATTTAAATACTGAAGTGAAAAATCCCCTTTCTTCTTGATTTTTCAACTGTTTTTTTATTCTTTGAAAAAAATCCTTAATGTCTATAATCGCTTAATTACTACGGAGTACTTACATTAAATTAAACACATTCATAAGTTACATGCATAATCTAAACTATACAAACGTACAAAATTTAATAAATTAAATAACCTATAAAAACTACATAGAGTAAAACGTGACCATTAAATAATTAAAGTGTAAAATAAAAAATACTACTGAGTATAATTTATAGAACTCATTTATTCCAGTTTGCACAATTAATTGCAAAACAGAAAATTAAAAATAATAATCTTCTTTTAAGTCATGATTTAATCATAAAATGGCAGATGATTAGTCATATTCATCTGCCGCAAACTTTTTATAAATTAAAAAAAAATATATAGACAAATAATTAATTTGAAGGCATGAAAAAATCAAAACTACTTTTTATAATCCTAACTATTGCCATCTCGTGATACTACGAACTTTAGTTTAACTCAAAATTGACCATACCATTACCTCTTTCTCTTTTATCAAACTCGATAACCCGCTACCTATTTAGCAAGTTACCTTCCCTAATTCCTTTAGCATATCACCCCAAACCCCAACTCTAATTCCTTGAACTCTAAATCCTTACCATGACACATATCACAAACACCATAACCAACCCCATCGAACAGCAACACCATCCAACCGCCGCCAACACCACCACCAACATTACAACCATCTACATCATCATAACAACACCCCTCGTGAGCACTCCCACTGTTTTTGGTCCTTCTAAACTTCATCTCAACTCCAAAGTCACAAGCTTTCTTTAACTCTGAACAAAAAACGAGCTCAAATGCTCAAAAATTCAAATCTTTTCCCATAATCTACAACAAACAATCTCTAATCATCAAAAAATTTAAACTTTGTGTTAATAACCTTCACACTTTCACTTCTTTTTACCAAATCCTCTGTTTTTAATCCAAAAATGAGTGCCAAATTATGCTAAACACAAACACCCACATCAATTGGGGCTTGTGAGATTTCTTCTATCTTTAATTTTATCCTCCTCTCTTTTCTTCTTCAATTTATTTTCATCAATCAAACTTTTTTATTAAAAAAACGGATGTGTTTAATGGACGAACAAAAAGTTTGGGTGGAAAACAAAACCCTAAAATCGACAAAAAAAATCCCAAATTGAAGTGTTTCTCCAGTTTCTACCCTAGATCAAAAATTGAAGGAAACCCAATAAAATTAAGAAAAAAATAAGAAAGGGGTAACTGAGAATAAAAAGAGTAAGTTACCGGTGCTGGTTCTGGAATCAGCGCCGAGAACAACGCCGCCATTGTAGGTGACACCGATGATGGTGGTTCCCATAGAATGAGGAGCATCCAGATTTATCTTCTCCATTTTATTGATGTTATTGATCTTTACGTTAATTTGGTGTGATCAAACAAACAGTTTTCGATCTTCTTTTGAAGTGAAACTACGAGTCTACGAGTTTGTGAGTATGTCTGATGTGAGAGCTTGAGAGGTACGAGCTTGTAGAGAACAAGAGGTAGCTCAATGGCTTAGAGCTCTCTCACTCCAATCATGAAGTTGGGCGTTCAATTCTCACCCGCGACATTGTGCGCTCATTTGAATCAAAAAAAAAAAAAAAAAAAAGAGGTACGAGTTTGTCAGTTTGTGTGATACAACTCTTTTTTTTTAAAAAAAATAACTTTTTATTTTATATTTATATATAGTACATTGTCTACGTGATAACCCGGTACTTTTTCAGATTCCACATCGTAATCTTATAATTTCAGATTCCACGTTGTAACCTTACAAGCGTGACCCTGAATTTGGTTTTTCCGTTAAATATCTAACGGAAAATGACGTGGCGGATTTAATTTTGAGTTTTTCTATATGGTAACTCTATCTTATAAAAAACTAGATTTCATGCCCGTGCGATGCACGGGTCTACGTTAATGTCATTTTCGTAATTTTCCTATAACAGTTAACTTATAAAAATAAACTTTTGAAGTTTTAAGATTATAATAAAATATACTCCGTAATTTTTAAAAAAATAATATTGATATATTGATTCAACTTATTCTATTTTAAACATATGTTACCAACCTTATCGGGACTCAAGTTATATTTGATCTATATTATGACTTGAAAAATGATTCAAAGTACCTAAGAATTAAACTATTTAAGACAATGTTTAAGAAACTCAAAAGATTTTGGGTTGATCACCTCACCTTATGCTAATTGTTCGATATGGAGCAATTCTACTATTTATAGTTATTAGTATATTCGCCACACATATATTGTTTTTCAATGTGAGATATATTACTAAGAATTACACAAAGTATATGCAAATAATATGAAATTCTATACTGTAATGATAGCATTTTTTACCACGAATCTAATTATATTATTTTCATAACTAATACAAAATTTTAAGAGCTCTCTAAAACAATACTCTCTCCATCTTAATCATTTGTTTGCCTTTGATTAAAATACTCCTAAAAAAAGGCAAACAAATAAATGACCGGGACGAATGGAGTATTTGAGAGACTTAAATGACTTTGGGTTCATCTCTAAATTTCAAGGATGACTGTTATTTATAATCGTGTGATCATCACAGCTTATGATATTTCTCCGATGTGTGACAATTTATATTCACCACACTTACATTACTTTTCAATGTGAGACAAATAACAAATTTGGTAGTTACCATTAAAATTATTATATATGATACTTTCCTAAATTAATTTTGATGATGTAAATTTCATTAAGGTAGAAATAATAATACAAACTTTTAAAATCTCTGAAAGATAATACTTGAAAGATTCAAAAGATTTTGGGTGACTATCTAAGTTGAAAGATGACTCATTTTCACTATAGTTTTTGTGAATTGAATGTAAAAAATTGTATATACAAATTATAAACACCACTTGAATATAATATAGGAAATGTATATTGAAATAAATAAAATATTTTTCACTTTATTTTTTAATGATATTTTCCTAAATTATTTTTTGATGATGTAAGTTTCACTAATGTGGATACAAATTTTTAAGAGCTCTCTAAGATAGTATTTAAGAGACTCAAAAGATTATGGGTTGATATCTAAGTTCCAAGGATGAATCTTATTTATAATTATAGGATCACCCTAGCTTATGATATTTTTCTGATATGGGACAATATACTATTTATACGTAATATATTTACCACACTTGTATTATATTTCAATGTGGGACAAATAACTTATTAAGTAAGTAGTACACCATCAAAATTATTACTTATATAGGATATTTTCCTAAATTTTCTAAATTAAGTTTGATTATGTAAATTTTAGTATTGTGGAATTAATAATACAAAATTTTAAAGGTTCATTAAACCAATACTTAAGAGACTTAATGACTCCTATTTATAATCATGATTAGTATATATATTTTCTAAAAATACATTATTTTTCAATGTGAGACTAATAACACATTAAGTAGTTTATCATCAAAATTATTATTTATGATAATTTTCTAAATTAATTTTTAATAATGTAAATTTAACTATTGTGACTATTATAATTCCATTTTGTTAAGAGCTCTCCAAAACAATAATTAAGAGACTTAAAAAATCGTAGGTTTATACCTAAGTTCAAGGATGACTCATATTTATAATCATAGGATCACCCTATGTTATAATAATTTTTCAATGTGGGACAATTTCCAATTTATAAGTAATATATTCACCACATATACATTATTCTTCAATGTGGGACTAATAACAAACTAAGTATTACACCATCTTTTTTCATATAATATTTATTTCTTAACTGTTACTAAACTGTTATATTAATATTAGAATAATAAAAAATTATTTTAAATGTCATTTATTAAATTTTTAAAGTCATTTTTTAACATAAAAATATAAAAAAATAGTTTAAAAGCTCGTGCGATGATCATATTTATGATCACTCCACTTTATGATAATTTTTTAATGTGGTACAAATTTTGATATTTATACGTAGTATAAATTCACAAGTCACGATACCTACATTATTTTTTTCAATGTGGAACAAATAACACATTAAATAGTTTACCATCAAAATTATTATTTATGATACTTTTCTAAATTAATTTTTAATGATGTAAATTTCACTATAGTGAAAATTATAATACAAATTTTAAGAGTTTTGTAAGACAATATGTAAGAGGCTCAAAAAATTTTGGGTTGAAACTTTAGTTCCAAATATGATTTCTATTTGTAATCATAAGATCACCCACCTTATGATGATTTTCTGATGTGAGACAATTCTACTATGTATAGGTAATATATTCACCACAACTACATTATTTTTCAATGTATGACAAATAGTATACTAAAAATTACACCAAATATGTTCAAATAATATGAGTTTCTATACTTTTCAGGGTTTTTTTCACCACGAATCTAATTATATTATCTTCATAATTTTTTTTACAATACTTCAATTTTTTTTAATAATACCTTTTAAAATTAATTTTTGATGATGTAAATTTAACAATTGTGAAGATAATAATAGACAAACTTTTAAGAGATCTCTAAGACAATACTTAAGAGATTTAAAAGATTTTAGTTTGTTATATAAGGTCCAAGAATGATTCCTATATTTAATCATAGGATCACCCACCTTATGTTAATTTTATGATGTGGGACAATTTTACTATTTATACATAGTATATTCATCACATCTACAAACTTTTAAGAGATATCTAAGACAATATTTAAGAGATTCAAAAATTTTGGGTTGATACATAAGGTTTAAGGATGACTCCTATTTATAACTGTTGAGATTATCACTGTTGTTGACTTTCGATCATTGTTGTTGACTTCTCATTGTAGATATTTCTCCTAGTTGGTTACAACTGTCTACAATATGCAATTTGTTGTACATACTGTGTATATAAGGAAAACAACATAACAACTTGTAATTATTCATTTTTACACATAATCAATAAAATCTTTTCTATTTACTCTGTTGTTGAGTATATTTTCTCTCATACTATTCATCTTTTATCAAGCTTCTTTTCCTCCATTAATGGAGTTTACATGAAGCTTTGATGAATTCTTCATGGTATCAATCGCTAAACCTAGATCCTGTGGTTTACTCTGATTTCTCTTCATTAATTCACTGAATCTCTTTTGATTTCTTCAATTTTGTTTTCATTTTTTTTTCGATCGAATTTTGTTCCGCATTTTTTTTTCGCTCGAAAACTCGATTAAAAACACAAAAACATCAGACATTTTGCAATTAAATCAATCGAAATCACAAAATATCATAAATCTTGCTTCAAATCTTTCAAAATGCCTGAATCTTCTGCGTATACTTCGGTTTATAAGGATCCGCTTCATTTGACCGGTAATGATCAAGCTCTCTTACAAATCATTCCTCAAGTTTTCTCCGGTAAATCTTTTCTTCACTGGTCACGGAGTATGCGAATTGCGTTAATCACGAAGAACAAATTAGGTTTTATCACCGGCGCTTATCCGAAACCGGCTGAAACTGATGCTAATTACAACGATTGGATTCGCACCGATTATACTGTTCTTCGCTGGATTTTGCATTCTCTAGATGATTCAATTTCTGCTAGTCTTTCCTATGTTACTTCCAGCAAGCATCTTTGGGAGGAACTCAATGAGAGGTATAATCAATCAAATGCTCCATTTCTTTATCAATTACGCAAAGATGTTGTTCATATTGTGCAAGGAGATTTATCCGTGGCTGAGTATTATGCTAAATTGCGTTCAGTTTGGGAGGACATGAGGTCATTGGATCCTTTACCGGAGTGTGATTGTGGAGCAATTATTAAATGTTCTTGTAATTTGCTCAAGAAAATTGTCACTAGAGATCAAATTCATAACCTAATTGATTTTCTAATGGGATTAGACAAGAAATATGAGCATATTCGTAGTCAAATTCTGGCTATGGACCCCTTACCTACAGTAAATCAGGCGTTTGCAAAGATTCATCAAGTAGAGGTTCAGAAAAGCATTACTGATGAGATCGCTACTCATGATTTGGATGCTGTTGCTTTGGCGGCAACTCGATCTGCTGGTGTAAATTCTTCTTACTCTGGTGTATCTCCTACACATCCTAATGTTTGGCGGAGAGATAATAAGAAGTCTCGAGTTGATCGTCCAGGTTATTTCTGTACTCATTGTCTGAAGGATGGACATACTCTTGAGTTTTGCTGGAAATGGAAGAAACTGAAAGGCAAGAGTCCTGGTACAAACAACACACACAGAATTGCAGCTCATGTGGAGGAAGTTCCAGTTTATACTGCTGATACTCCTTGTGAAGTTTCTCAGTCTAAGTCACCTACTATGGATCCATTTCTTGTTCAGGCAATTGCGAAGGAACTATACAGGCTACAGAGTCAGAATGTTGATTCTGCTGGTCCTTACTATGCAGGTACTATACTGTCCTCTAATGTCTGCTTAGCTGCTGCTGATAGTTCTCATATCAATTGGATTATTGACTCTGGTGCTTCTAATCACATGACTAATGATGTAGTCAATTTCGCCATTTATAGACAGTTAGATACACCTCTTGCCGTGACACTGCCTGATGGACAGGTTAAATTGGTGAAATATGTTGGAGAGGTACAACTTAATGATAGAATCAGGCTGTTGAATGTGTTTTATCTGCCTGATTTTAAGCACAATCTGTTGTCTCTTGGAAATTTGTTACAAGATTCAGGATTATCTGCTAATTTTAGCCCCACTATTTGTAATATCCAGGATCCTTCCACTAAGGAAGTGTTGTGTTCAGGACAGAAGGTTGCTGGCATCTTTCAACTTGTTACAATCAAGTCTAGAAATCTCAATACTACGATTTGTAACAAGTCTTTTTTTGCTGCTAGTGTAGCTCATGTGGATTTACCTTTACTTCATGCTAGGCTTGGTCATTCCTCTTTGTCCACATTAAAACATGTAATACCTTCTTCTGGCTTTCCTGATTCCAATAAGAATGTTTTTCATTGTGACACTTGTTTAATGTCTAAACATCACAAATCTCCCTTTCCTATTAGTAAGACTGTTACTCATGCACCTTTTGACTTGATTCATGTGGATCTTTGGGGTCCCTATAGGGTGAAATCCCTTAATGGTGCTTCCTATTTTTTGACCATAGTTGATGACTATAGTAGAGTTACTTGGACCTTTTTGATTAAGACTAAGGATGGAGTTTTAGCTACCATATCACATTTCTCATCCTATGTTCAAACTCAATTTGGGGTTAAAATCAGGGTTCTTAGAAGTGATAATGGGAGTGAGGTGGTTCAACAAGAGTGTCATACACTATTTTCTTCCCTTGGTATTGTTCACCAACGGTCTATACCTGGGAACCCTCAACAAAATGGCAAAGTTGAGAGGAAACATAGACATCTTCTTGAGGTTGCTAGGGCATTAAGGATACAAGGTTTTTTGCCTAAAAGGTTTTGGGGAGAGTTGATTCTTGCAGCTACTCACATCATTAATCTCATGCCCACTGTTGTGCTTAAGTGGAAAACACCTTTTGAAGCTCTTTTTAAATTGCCTCCTGATTATAGTCATCTAAGGGTTATTGGCTGCTTGTGTTATGCTGCCAAGAAAGAAGGTGACAAGTTTTCTGATAGAGCTGTTAGGTGCGTCATGATGGGGTACCCTCTTGGACAGAAGGGTTATAAGCTTTATGACCTTGAAAACCATAAGATCATTTTGAGCAGGGATGTGTATTTTAAGGAAAATTTATTTCCTTATGATCCTGATTTTAAACTGGTAAAAGGTCTTGATAATTCTGCTGCCAAGTCTTTTCCCACATATCTACCTTCAGAGTCTTCCTCAGTTTTTCCTTCTGAGGATTCACATAGACCTGATATTCCATCTATTATTGAGAATGTTACCTCAGATGCTGATACCAATGTTGATGTTAATACTGGTTCAGTGAGTGACAATTCTGGTCATGAGGTCAATCCACCCCTAAGACACTCTACTAGAGCTAGACATCTTTCTTCTAAATTGAATGGTTTCTTATGTAAAGGTTTACCTCCATCCTTGCTGACGACTTCTACCTCTGAGGCCTCTGGTCAGTTGAAGGACACTCCTTCAGAATCTGATATTTCCTCTTTTCTAGCCAATAATGTTCAGTTGGAAGGATACTCTGTTGCATATCAGCATTCTTGTCTTGCAGCTTTATCCATTTATGAACCTTCATGCTATTCTCAAGCTCAAAAAGATCCTAATTGGGTAGCAGCTATGCAAAAAGAATTGGATGCATTAGACCAAAATCATACTTGGGAATTGACCAAATTACCTCCGGGTAAAAAGGCTATAGGCGCAAAGTGGGTGTATAAGGTTAAGTTCAACCCTAATGGGACTGTAGAAAGGTACAAAGCTAGATTAGTAGCCAAGGGCTATAGTCAAATTGAGGGGAAGGATTACAAACATACTTTCAGCCCGGTTGCTAAATTCACCACAGTGAGGATTTTGTTGGCTATTGCCGCTGCAAGATGCTGGCAATTACATCAATTGGATGTTAATAATGCCTTCCTCCATGGTTTTTTGGATGAAGAGGTCTACATGAAAAGGCCAGAGGGCTACACTTTGGGTGATCCAAAGGATGTTTGTCTATTAAAGAGATCCTTGTATGGCCTCAAACAAGCATCAAGGCAATGGAACCTAGAATTAACTAAGTTCCTAATTCATCACGGTTTTAAACAGTCCAAATCTGATTACTCCTTATTTACAAGAGGAAATATTCAGCAATCTTTTACTGTTATAGTGGTTTATGTTGATGATCTTTTAGTAACTGGTAATGATGAAGACTACATTGCCAAAATTAAAAGTTCATTGGATCAAGCTTTCACCATCAAGGATCTTGGGTTCATGAGATATTTTTTAGGCTTAGAGGTAGCCAGATCCCCAACTGGTCTTCTCCTCAACCAGAGAAAATACATCACTGACATAATTACCGATGCTCAAATGCAGGATTGTAAGCCTGCTACTTTTCCCATGCCTACTGGTTTAAGGCTGTCTACAGATTCGGGGGAGGTAATACAAAATCCTGAAATTTATAGGCGTCTTGTTGGCCGGTTGTTGTACCTCAATTTGACCAGACCAGATATCTCATATGTGGTGCAACAACTAAGTCAATTTTTAAGTGAACCAAGAGTCCCTCATTTGCAAGCTGCCCTATACCTAGTCAGATACCTTAAGGGTACTATAAACCTAGGTCTTTTTTATCCTGCCAATACTTCTTTTACCCTTCACAGCTATAGTGATGCGGATTGGGGCACTTGTGCATATTCAGGCAGATCTTTGACAGGTTATTGTATGTTTCTTGGTCGCTCGTTGGTTTCTTGGAAAACCAAGAAACAAGCTACTGTTAGCAAGTCCTCTGCTGAAGCAGAGTACAGGAGCATGAGTCATAGTGCAAGTGAAATTGTTTGGATTACTGAACTGATGAAGGAATTACAGCATGATGTTCCTACTCCTGTCACACTGTTTTGTGACAACAAAGCTGCTCAGCACATAGCAGCCAACCCCGTTTTTCATGAACGGACCAAACATTTAAAGCTTGATTGTCATTATATAAGGGAAAAAATTACAGAAGGTTTAATTGTTACATCTCATGTCTCTACTACAAATCAGATTGCTGACATCTTTACTAAAGCCCTAGGTCAACAGCAGCATCTTCACTTTGTTGGCAAGTTGGGTCTTGTTTCCTCACCTCCAAGTCCCACTTGAGGGGGGGATGTTGAGATTATCACTGTTGTTGACTTTCGATCATTGTTGTTGACTTCTCATTGTAGATATTTCTCCTAGTTGGTTACAACTGTCTACAATATGCAATTTGTTGTACATACTGTGTATATAAGGAAAACAACATAACAACTTGTAATTATTCATTTTTACACATAATCAATAAAATCTTTTCTATTTACTCTGTTGTTGAGTATATTTTCTCTCATACTATTCATCTTTTATCAAGCTTCTTTTCCTCCATTAATGGAGTTTACATGAAGCTTTGATGAATTCTTCAATAACCATAAGATTACCCACTTTATTATTTTTCCAATGTGGGAAAATTCTATTATTATATGTAATATTTTTAGCACATCTACATTATTTTCCAATGTGGGACAAATAATAGTTATGAATTTAACTTTTATTTAAAGAGTTTCTAAGAAGTTGATAATATTATTAGGAAAATAATTAATTTAAAAAATATAATCAAAATTTAAGAGTTTAACCATAACTTGGAAAGTATATGTATGAATATAATGTTGAAAAGTTTATAATATTAAAATTCAATCTTTATATAATATAATATATTTTATTTAATATTTAATTAGCCTAATAAAATTATGTGTAAGGTAGTTTTATCAATAAAAAATAAAATAGTGTTTTGAAATAGTTGGAGACTCTCTCGTTGCCTGAAAAAGGCCTCTTTTATATATATATATTGATTTTACACGATAACCCTATTTTTATACAAATCAAACCTGCTTAACAAATAATCATTCAAGTAATCATTTTTCTCTCATTTTCACTCGATTACCCCATCTACTTTTGATACGCTCATGCTTGGACTCTTGGGCATTTTAATGATATTTTTTTACTTCCACCTTCTTGTTGTTATTAATTTCAATATTATGGTTGTTTCCAACGCCCGAACGATAAATCATTTGTCTCTTTGTGTCATAAGCCTATTCATTCGGTCAAAGTTTGCCCATCCAACGAATGATCGAGCTCCAAGGACGGAGACTAAGTTATTCACCTTGTAGACAAAAGGAGATATAGAAACTGAGCCTAAAATAAAAATCTATCAAACACGTTTCTCCGATATCCTTTATATAAACGAGTAGTAAAATATCTTCTTTCGATATTGGAAAAGCCTTAACAACATCCTCTAAATATCAAATTAAAACCCCCCTAAGAGCAAAGGGAAGGAGATGTAACGTGCTTCAATCACTAAATGGACGAGAGTTGACATTGTTAGTGTAATTGAGGGAAAATGCGAGAAAAATAATTAATTAAATGAGTAAATCTCTAAGCGTGCGTGTTTTGTACAAAAAAGGGTTATCGTGCAATTTTTTTAAAACACAGGGTTACCGTGTAGAGAAAACTCATAACTACATTAGCCACGTCACTTTCCGTTAGATACTTAACGGAAAAACCAAGTCCAGGGTCATGCTAATAAGTAAAAATAGAGTATAGGGTTACCACGTGTGTGTAGGGATGGCAACGGGCCGGATCTGGACAGGGTCCAATAGGATCCAGATCCAGATCCACGACATGAACACTGGATCCAGATCCGACCCTTATCCGGCGGGTCTAATTTTTCTAGATCCAGATCCGTACCCTACGGATCCGGGTAGGATCCGGGTTACCCTACGGATCTTCTATACATATATTTAAACTAAAAAAAAAACCAAAAGAGTGATAGTCCAGTAGCAAATTTACCATCTTAATATTCATGAATTCAACACATAGGCAATTTGGCGATGCCACTTTGAATGACACTAGCTTTAAAACCTTTCTTACAAATCCAAGAGTTATAATTTTACAAACCAAAGTCTTATAAAATGAAAATCCCACAAAATAAAAGTCGTCTTACGAAATACAACTTAAAAAATAACAAACTCCAACAAATACGAAGTTCTACAATCAAGCTCAATGAAAATCCCACAAAAATTTTGCTTTTTTTTTTTTTTTTTTATTAGTAATGTTAAAACGGGTCCTAGGGTCGGATCTGGATCTTGACAATCAGATCCATATCCAGACCCGTTTTCAAATCAGTGGATCCGTATCCGATCCATATCCACAGGGTCCAAAAATTTGGGATCCATATCCTATCCATCAGGGCCGGGTCCAGCGGATCTGGACCGGATCCAGGTTCCGTTGCCATCCCTACGTGTGTGGTTTGAAAACGTAAGGTTACCATGTGGAATATGAAAAAATAGAGGGTTAACATGTAGAAAAACCCAAAAAAATTTGGGTTATTTGATAAGAATAATCCAAACTATACCTCTCTTTCTCATATTAATACATGCTATATTTTAACTCAAAATAATCTGAACTATGCATTCATTTAGCTTATATTAAACTTGTGCCATTTCTGACCGGTGACAACAGGTAATCTAATGGGTCAAATTGATGTGGGTCCTACTATTCATCTTCTTCCTTCATCCATATTCTATTCCCAACCCAGAATTTTTCTCTACTCCATTCCTCCTCCCATTAATCATCTTCAACCCAAAGATACAGGTGAAAAACAATAGTCTCACTTATACCAAATGACATCATCCCTCTAAATTAACAGCAATATCCATATTTGTAGTAAAAAGGCACCCAAATATTAAACTCTTTCTAAACCATTTTCACTAAACAAATGTTCTGCATCCCCATAAAAATTTCAATATTTCTAACCGATCTTCACTAAACCCATCTTCACGAACCGGAAATTAAAAAAATTGAGCGAATAATGAATTGGCCTGAACCGGGGAATGGACTTGGCAATGAACTTGGCCTGAACCGGGATTTATTCGACCCGATAACCAAGACGGAACCCGAATACCAGGGTGTATGGACCGAGATCTGGCGATGGTCGGGCGGGTAAATGGCTATGAGGATTGGTAGGTTAAATTTTGAGCCACCATTATCCTCAGTACCAGGGTGTTCGAAGTCGGAGACGGCGTCAATAAGTAGGATTGTTGTGTTGTGGCGTAGATGCGGGGAGGAGTGAGAAAGAGAAGTGATGCACGGTGGTGGAGGGTTGTGATTTTTGGGGTTTGGTGATCTGTGAGTTTTGGAGATAAAAGGATGAACAAGATGAAGTTTGGTGTTCTGATATTGTTTTAAAGATTTAAGTTTTTTTTTGGGTAAATGTGACTTGATCAACAGGTTTCCGGTTACCCGGTGTATTGTGAGAAAAATGAGACCGTAGGTCAGGTTATTCTGAGTTAAAGTATGGTATGGATTAATATGAGAAGGACTGACATAGCTTGGATTATTCCCGTCAAATAACCCAAAAAAATTTACCAATCTTGTGAGGATTCAAGTTACAATTGATCTATATTACGACCCAAAAAATATTAACATCACCCTCTCGTTCAAATCATTTACGCAGTTGCTAAATCCGCACACAACTTTACTTTATCCTACACACTTTACCTCCTTATTCCATCACTACCCTTCAAATAAAAAAAGGTAAAAAAAAAAGTTTTCCCTCTTCTCTCTCCCTCTCAAAACCCAAAACAATTTGTAATAGTTTGACGATTGTAGATCGTAATTCGCACATACCACAATTAATTTATCCTTTTTATTAACAATTTTAACAATACTCGTCTTTTAATCTATTGAAAAAAAAATTGTTAAAAGGGGAATTTTTCACAATTAGGGTTTGGATGGGTTGTTGTGTGATTGTGGGTGGTTGCGGATTATTCGGTGGTAGGGTGGTCGGAGTATTGACCGGGGGAGGTCGGCGGTGGGTGACATGCGATTGTGGCGAACTGGCGATGGTCATATGGCGGTCGTTGTAGGGCGGCAGCAACAGTTGTGAAGGCATGTGGCGCTGGGAGGAGCGATGGAGGACGCTGGCATGGTCGGCGATGGTCGCTTCGGAGGGTGGTCGCATCAGGGTGGCTGGTGGGGCGGCAGATGGGGAGTTAGTCACTTAGTCGTAAGTTTCTGTTCTAGAATTTTTTGGGTTTTTGAATTTTTGTCAACAATTTGTCTCTTTTTTCCTTTGAAAAATGGAAGGGGTAAAGCTGGAAAAAGATGAAAAAAGTGTGTAGGATGTAGTATTATGTGTGTTGGATTTAACAACACCCATCATTTAATAGGTTTTCATATGTTTTGATTGATACATTCACAAAAACAATGATCCAAGCTACCTACGAATTAAGTTTTCTAAGACAATGCTTAAGAGACTCAAGAGATTTTAAGTTGATCACCTCACTTTATGATAATTGTCTGATATTGGGCAATTTCCACTATTTATAAGTATTAGTATATTCATCACACCTACTTTATTTTTGAATGTGAGATAAATAACATACTAATAAAAATTACACCAAGTATGTGCAAATAATATGAGATTCTATACTGTAATGATAGCATTTGTTTTTATCACGAATCTAATTATATTATTTTCATAATTAATACAAAATTTTAAGAGCTCTCATGTAACACCCGCGATTTTAGTATTTATAAAATAATAATATTATATTATTATTATTAGTTAGTTTTAATTTTAGCTTTAGATTAGAATTTAGTTAGTTGGGTAAAAACTATGTCTAATCTATCGAATTCGAGCCCATAATTGGGTTCTACTCGGAATTTCATGTGGGTTAGGCTTTGGATTGAACATTGGGCCTATGGATTTTTCCACTCACCAAAAGACTTGACCCATATTCATTTTCCACTTTAACTTTTCAGCAAACATTTCATCTCTTCATTCTCACCAAACCAAAACCCTAACCTCTTTCTCACCATTGAACCCTTCAAGCTTCAAACTACCATATCTCGCTCAATTCTCACTCAAAGCTCTTAGTTTTTATCTTACTCTTTCTCTTTTCCTCCTCTCTTTCTTTTAAGGTAAGAAAAGTCCAATCTTGCTCACTTTCATTTTCTCATCTTTTTCCAAGATGAAATTGTTCATCTTTTATGGCTAATTTTGTAGGAGGAGACCTTCAAGATCCCAACAAGGATTATTTCTTGGTGGAAGAAGAAGAAGAAGACTATTGAAGACGCAAAAAGGTAACGGTGATCGAAGGGTTACTCGATATCACTATTACGTGCCTTACATGTTAGAGTAGTATTTGTCTTGAAAAGATGAGTTCTTTGTGTTAGTTTCATATGAATGTGTGTCTACTAGTCATTTATATGTTTAATTCATCTCATATGCTTAATTTATGTTTATCTTATACTAAGTTACATTTGTCTTGTTGGATTCATTCATTTATTATTGTTAAACTTGTGTCGAGGGATACATGTTGTCTTATGAGGTCTTAAATGACCACTTGTAATGATTGGATATGATTATGGTGCATTTAATGAGATTTAATAATGATAAATGATAATAGCAATGATTGAGTAGTAATGGAAATTGAGTTGTTGTTGTTGTTGGGTTGTTTTCGCGAGCAGTGTGCCCCAGCCGGACCATCGACCGCCGGCCCCCCAATCGGCTGGGAGTCCCCTGTATTGAAATTGGTTAAGTTTTGATGGATTTTGAGTGATGCGTGTCCCACTCGGCCATCCGGCCACCGCCCCCCAACCGGCTGGGAACACCCTGTATATTAATGTTGTCGTTTGTTGTTGTGTGTGCCCCAGTCGGGTAGCCGACCGCCGCCCAGCCGGCTGGGAGCCTCCTTCTCCTCCTTTTCCTTCAAATTATCGGATTTCCTATTGTAACAACCCGAAAAGTGGCCAATTTTTCTAGTAAAAATATTTACTAACACTTTTCAGTAGAATTTAAGTTTTTAAAATAGGAATTTTCGTTCCGAGCCTTATTTTGAAATTCCGCGTTCGTATTTGGAATTTCTGAGAGATTTCATGAAAAGACCGTTTTTAGTCGTCTTTGACTTTTCCTTGACTTTTTAAAGTCGTCATTGACTTTTTCTTGACTTTTAAGTCGTTCTAAACTTTTCTTGACTTTTAAGTCATCTTCGACTTTTCTCGACTTTTCAGTCAACTTTGACTTCCGTTGACTTTTTCCCGACTCGCCTCATAAGTTTGAAGACCGAAATTTTATTAAAAAAAAATAATATTTTTGATTTATTTTTATTTAGATTTATTAAGATTTATCATAATTTAATATAATTATTTTGAATTTATTCGGAATTTAAAGAATAACTTTTACGGTTTTTAACCGAACGTCATTTAACTATTCCCGACGCATCGTAAAGCGCGCAACAAAATCGAAACTCGACTTTGGCATGAGTCACACGCGCGTGTCATCGCTTTCCACTCACCATTAGATATTTTATTTATTTTGATTAAACTAATCAAAATATCTAGATATTTATTAACTTTATCGATCCGTCAACGAAGATTACGCAAATCGCTCAAAATCAGACGATTTCTCACCATACCACACGGCTCAATTTGCTCTCTAATAGACCTTGATATTTTCATTTCTTTTGATTAATATATCATAATATCTAGATATTATTTCACTTTATCGATCAGTTAATGGAAATTACGCAAAACACTCGAAATCGGACCCGACAAGCTCAACATCACACGGCTCCCTTACCCACTCTTAAGCCTTGATATTTTCATTATTTTTCATTACAATATCATAATATCTTGATATTTAGTTTAATTAACTTTATCGTTAATTATAATTAATCGTTTACCGTAAAATAATTATTAAACGCGAGTCAATTACGTAACAACAATTTCAAAACTCGACATCTTTATTTGTCTATATTTACACGGCTCATCCTACCATCATTACTCACTAACAACTTTTCATTTTACAATAAATCAAATAAAGATCAAAATATCGCTTTCTTTAATCGTTCTTCGTGTTCTTCGTCGTTATCGATATGTCGTAGAGTTCTTTGAGCAAAACCTCATAAAACAAACCTTTCATTCTTAATTAAATCCATCCTAATTTATATTTCTAGACTCTCCTCTTCGCTCCTCATCTTCACGTACGGTTATATTTCAATTCCGTCAAGATCATTTTCAACACTTTAATTATGGAAATTCATATTTTTAGTTATAATAATGTTTTCTTGTTATTTTCTTATAGGGGAAGATTTTGAAGACGAGTTTGGAGACTCGTATATTTTGGGTGAAGATTAGTAGGAGGGTTTCTTATTATATACTTCTTATTATTATTTTGGTGCTAATTGTTTTGGATAGCTAAGGT